>JAQFXT010000514.1:0-34540 GCA_034683725.1 Strigamia crassipes
AAAATAAATGTGTTTAATAGCTTTTAATAACAATCTTGTTTAGTGACACGTGCGCTTTGTTATGTCAAAACAAAATAGTGGAGCTGCAGCAGTCAAGCAGCACCTAAAACGCACTCCGTTTTGCAAAAAAAGAGTTGTAATCGACCAAATGTTCGTTTCTGGCATGTGTTGCCGAAGAAACAATTGCGGAAATGATGTCACGGTTGCCGATGCGACACGGTTGAAATTCTTTTGGAATGTACTCACAGGTTTCAAGTTAGCTTGATAGGCCCGTATATACTCTTTATGTAATTGTTATTTACTTGTTCAATTTGTTGTGGTATTGCTTTTAGTTCAGTTCATAATTTAGTGATGAGAATGAAAAAAAAGCGAGCACTCAGACAGATTGCATCATGTGCTACTTCAATTATTAGCAGTGGCTTACGATTTATAGCAGTTTTCTGACTTAGTTTTCTGAGAAGGTAAAAGATATTTAGTTTTTTTGTTTTTTTACGACTTGGAACAATATCCTCACTGCATCAGTAATTGCATGGAAATCAAGACTGAATTCATAGGCGTTGAGCAAGTTTTGTTGCTGTACTTAGTTTGTTGAAGTTGAAGAAAGAGTTTCCCAATTTCCATGTGCGTATAAGAGCAGTCAATGACCCATCTGCTTGAGTGGAGACGAGTGAGACGAGAATTTTTTTTGGCTTCTTGCAAGAGCAAATTTTCTGGAAATGCAGCTTTTGGCAGTTCTGCGAGTGTTTGCAGTGCAGTTATCCTGTTTTTGTATCACTTGAGTAGGCAGCTGTCCATGCACATATTGTAGTTTGCACTGAAGAATAGAGTGAAATTGAGTAAAAATCTAATCACAGCAAGATTTCTCTCAAAATTGAAATGAATCTACTCTTACAAAAGAAATACAATTTTCTGACGTTAAGTTAAAAAAGAGAAACTATGTAAAAATTAAAGTCACTGTTTTGTAACTTGCGTTATTTTTTTTTTTATCTCATACACAGTAGGCGCATTCATAAAGTCTTATTAAACTTGTCGTGCGCATGCCTGCTAAACCGGTCGCCATTTTTCAAGTTAGATCGCAACAAGCAGTTGAAATAGCAGTTGAAATATATTGTTTAGTCTAAATTACATTTTTAATGCGCCTAGTATATTTTTTGTGCTGCAAGATATACGGTTCTAATGTTATTAGAACACACGCAAGACAAAAAGTAAGCTAATCCAATCCAACGGCATTAAATCTGTGCTGGCTTGTCGGCTTTCAGCTAAGATTCCATGTGCAATAGATGCATTGATTCACTGGTAAATTCTTTGGAGGATGCAAGACACGGTTTATGCGTGTCATAAACCATTTTATTAAAAAGACTTATTATTGAAAATGTATTGTCTTAATAAAGTCGAAATTAAACAGAAGAAGAATTATCACAAGATTGGTTGGTGGCTATCGAAGTGCCGCGGATGAAATAAATTTTTTGCCCAACAGGTTATAAATTTGCTATCATGAAATTGCTATCGGAGCTGTCTGTGCCGAGAGATGTGCAAGGAAGTTGTGATAACGGCGTCGTCGAAAGAACTTTCTGGCATTTTGGACAACAAATCATTGCGTTTAAGCCCAGTCAAGAATTATGTATATACCCATTAAGAAATTTAGCTAGCTAACTTTCAGGGTCATCTCCTTTTGTACCTCATGCATTATTTACAATCTGGGCTGTGTGGAATGTCGTGCAAACCGCAGAACACAAGACATGTATTATAATTTGCCCTTCACTAATTTATTACTCCTCGTTTTTTGCTAATTTATTTTAAATAATTTTAACTTTTCAATGTTGCATTATTTTTTAAATACTATTAGTGATGGGTTATAAATTAATATAAAGTAGCTCGTATTAAGTTTCGGGGTTAATTAGTATGACAGAAAGGTCAATTGATCGATAAGGAGTTCGAACTGAATTCATTCTCTTTGTATTGAAAATGGAATGCAGTGTTATGGAACTGGAAGTTGCTAATTAGGATAACAAACATGAAAGCTGAAAGTAGATACAAATATTTATTCTTTTATTTATTTTTATTTGTTTCATTTATTTTTATTTGTGCCATTTGATTACTAACTGAATCTAATTCACTTTCTTTAATACAAGTAAATCTCACGCTGTCAAATATTTGTTTCATTTTATTAGAATTTTATATACCTGTATTTGCATTGATTGCATTGATGTAGCTGCAGATCACAATGGTTCGATCGATAACGTGCATTTGTATGATTTCAATAGCAAACACAGATACAGATAATATGGATAGCGGTTGGAATACAGATTGTGGAATGCATTTGTAAATTATTCAACTAGTTTTTAGATCATAGGACACCTGTCTAGTCAATTTTCGCCTACATACTTGTGTGGTTTTGTGGCTGTTATTCAATTTCAAGTCTGAGTTATCTACCGGAAAAATATATGGATTTAAGTAACCATGGGTTATTTATTCCTGCCGAATAATAATACTGCTAGGACTTTTTTTTGTTGTTTTGTTAAAGATCCAATGCAGAGAAATTTTTTAACGCTAATGGAAAATTTATACAATAAATAAATTAATTCAGAAAAAAAATTTCTTTTCTTTCTCTTTCATTGGAACAAAATTGTAAAATAAAAAAATGAGTATTAAATAATAAACGTAAAATAGAGAAAACACGGGAAAACCTTTTAAATTGTCAAAAGTTGAAGAAGGTTGGAAATGGATTGAAAATAGATTACCTATTTTAAAAGTGAAAATTAGATTTTCAACATTACACAACATATTTTCATTCCGGAAATACACAATTTCCGGCAGCAAATTCACAACTCTTTTCCAAAGATGTACAATTTTGTAAACACCGTATTTCTCCAAATAAGAGCCGCGGCTTTTATTCCAAACTGGCACTTTCAGCTGCGGCTCTTAATCGAGGGCGGCTTTTAATACGGTAGCTGTTTTACCAATACACGTACATTTTGCCAAATTTATTGAACAGTTTACACATTTAATTTCTAACTATATAAAAAATTAGAAATTTTAAAATTTAATTTATTGTTTCACATTTTAATCATTATAAAACATCCAGGTCGCAGAGCGGCCATTACTGCAATATCCAGAATGCTGCAATCTAATTAGTTGTAGATCACAACAACAGAATGAAGTCCCAACAAAGGATACAATTGCAAACAAAGAATAAAATTTCAACAAAGGATGAAATTACAACAATAGGCTAAAATTACAACAATAGAGCCCAGTGCCTAATATTATTTGTAAAAATACAAATCTAAGTTAAAAACCTTCACCGTATAGTAACAAATAAATTTGAATTACTCCAAAGGAGGCATGAAATCCTTTTTTACCCGCTTTTCACAGAATAAAATATTGTTTGATGTTTGATTCTGCAAATGCAGTAATGTTTTCATGAAAAAGTTAACGGGAAATGTTTTTTTTTCCATGTTGTTTTAAAGTTATTTGAATAATGTAAATTGATAAAATTGTTTGGCAAATAATATTTGCTGAGCAGGTTTTACTGAATAAATAAAACTTCCTCGTTTGGCACTAGCTGCTATTTCTCAAATCTATCTTCGTGTCAACACTGACATTTTCTCATCATCCATTTCCGTTTGAAAAATTGATTCATCTTCCGCAAGGCTGCTTCCTGGATGTTTAGTTCTCATGTCTTTGTCGAATTCAAACTATTCAACTTGTAGAGTTGAAAATTATCATATAAACTCGCACACTAAAGCAATACATCGTACATCCTGTTTTTTATAGCAATTTATTTTATATGGTGAAAGAAAAAATATTATTTCCAACTTGGCAATTTTTTTCCCACAAATGAATTCTAATTTTGAAGGTGGCAAGAAAAAAAGATTGTCATTTTTTTATTCTTTTTTTTTTTTATATTGCCTTTCAGATTTCTTTTTTAAGTCGTTTATTGGTGCAAGGTTGATTGATTTTTATGTCTTGGCAGAGATCATAACGATTCACTATAAAATGTGAATGAAAGCAGTGATGGTCAATTGGCAATGTCGACCAAACACACTAAAAATAAATGTTATAAATAGTAAAAAATGAAATAGGAAAAATGATAGGAAAAAAGCAGCTCACACCTATAAAACTGCTTTGTCAGAGAACTGGTTTGCTACAATAAACTGTAACATTTAAGGGACTTAGCAATTCCCTCTTTTCCGTCAATATATTTACCAGGTACATAAGATTAATTGTCTGGGAAATTTATTCAACGTGTTATAAATTTTACTGAACTTATAATAAGTGTAATTCATTTGAGGAGTAATTAGTTTAATTCAGGGCCCGAGCAGTAGGCACCGGTTTAGGGGCCCCGAGGCAAAGGGATGGGTACGTTAAACCCAATGTTGGCATTTGCCAAATGCCATGTTCCTAGTAATTTCCCCTATGGGCCGGGCAAGAGAACTCCAAAAACAAAGCTTTCTGTGAGTTAGTGTGTCGCGAGTTAGGAGATAATTTGCAGGTCAAAGATTTTGACTACTTAAGGGCCTTAAAAGGGCTGAATTCGGCTCTTGGTGCCCGGATTATTAGGATTCATTTATGCAGTGTGGTATACTGAAACACATTGTCCCGTATTCTGAGGGGCTGCACCGCCTAGCTACGATTTCGAAAATAATTTTAGTAGAAAGGAATCTTGGGTAAATTATTCTTGATCGAAAGGAAATCGGTCTTACTGTTTCTACTTAAGTTAGAAACTATTTCCTTCAGTTGTTTGAGAAAGTTTAAGCTTTTGAGTTTGGAAAAATGACACTTATTTAAAAACTCAACTTATTGATGATAATTGAAACTGTGTGCATGTCTTAGTTGATAAAGTTGGGCTTATCTCTTTAAATCATTCGGGATCAATTCTTGGGAAAATGGAAACACAAGATTAGTTTTTTTTTATATAACGCATCTGGAGATGGAGATGTGGATGCTCGATTCATGAATATAAAAATCAATGCATTGCCGGCTGAATTATTTAGATTTAGGAAATTGAAAAATAACATATCTAAATTGTCTCTGTTGCATCTAAATTGAAATCAGACAGATGGGAATTATTGGGGATTTTGAATGCTGAGATCTTATTTCCGGGTTACATATCTTCGCAATTTATTTTTTTAATGGATAAGTGTTTATTTAAATTTATAAGCAATTTAATTTACTTTAAAAAAAAAAAATAAGAACATTTTGAGAAGCAAACAAATTTGTCCTGCTCGGTATTGTGAAATCCTAATTGATGGATTTCAGTTGTGACTTGGACGAATCAATTACCTTTAGACGAGAAGCCAGTGTTAACACGATTTCGATTGAAGTTGGCAAGGCGAGTGCTGCCAGGCACGCTAGAAAATTAATCGTGGAGTCAATTTGAGCCACATGAATATTCAAGCACAATACACTTTGTGCTGGTATTTCGATGTTACGTGGGCTGTTTCACCTATAAGATTACTCGGGATGCACGCTTTCAAAGCTATAAATTAATTTAAAATAAAATAAAAATAAAAATTTGATTAATTACGGTGAATTTGTCAGGGTGCTGCAGAAAAATCGTGAACTCGCACAAACGAAGCAAAAAATGTGCTATAAACTCATTAATTGTTCTACTTTTAGCCGTCTTTGTTGTGTTTGATAGGGAGATCGATTTAATTACTGAAAAAATTCGATTGTTGTGGCATGTGGCTGTAATTTGTTCACTGTTTTATTTAACTGGCAACATGCCGTCTAGAAATTGACACCAAGATGGTAATGCGAATGCGGTAGGTGACAAAACTAATTGAATAGCATTTGAGATGCGATGAATTTTAGGTGAATTTTATTCAATTTCTCGATATTTATGCAGCCACTCGTACATTTTGCAGCTGGTAAAATTACTCAACCTCCAGGTACTCCGCAGTTTACCAACTGTAAAACGAATTTTTCTAGAAATTATAAAAAAAAAAATTGCTTCTTTTAGGCTATGTATGCGCAGTACATCTGACGTTTTCAAATGTTCATTACTGTTGCTGCTCGTGTTGATTTTATTTATTTGTTGGTTGATGGAGCGCAGCAAAAACAAACAAACAAACTAAACCAGCAAAAACAAATTAACGAAAACCTCATTCGAAAATTTCTGGGTTCAAAGCGGTGTTTAGTTTAAATTGCTTTTCGAATGAGGCTTTTGAAACAATAAACGTTCAACTGTCTATTTTACAACAACACCTTAAAAGGCAAATTATTGTACATTTTATTTTATGTCGAATTCATTGGTATTCCGTTCGGAACTGCATTTTATTTTCCATTTGCTTTGTGCAATTACATTAGCATACAAAACGAGTAAGTGGCATCAAGAACAGATGTAATATGCATACCATTAACCGATCCTATAGGTTCTAATATATAATTGAGGAATAAAATACTTTGAGGCTAACAATTCCATTAGGATGAACATGCATAGTTTAGAACAAGCGAAACTATTCGAGCAAAACAGATGCGTGGAGCATTCACCCTCATTTGGGGCAGTGCTTCAGACAATTTATTACTGCTCTTCTGTTTATGTCTTTTGCCAGCTGTTTATGACACATCAGCTTTAACTTTTTTGCTGTGTATTTTTTTTTTTTTTTTTTTTTTTTTTTTTTTTTTTTTTTTTTTTTTTTTTTTTTTTTTTTATTATTATTTTTTTTTTATTTAATCTTATAATTTAGAAGATTGAAATGCCGAAAACGTGATTTCATTTTCGAAAGAGAATGCTGTAAAACTAGAAGAGATATTTAGTTTGTTTATTCGTGTACACAACTTTTTTATAATCAATATAAGCGAATCGTGACTCCATCTTGTTCAACTCTTAACGCTTGCAAAAGCCAATTTTGTGACTTCACACATCCAAATTCTTCAGTTGGTGGCTCCATGGGGACTTTTAAGGCGCTCTAACTGTGCTGGTTGGGCTGTACCGTCTTTGCCCATGGGATAAAGAAGTGAATCTGGAGACAAGCATCATTGCCTTTCTCCATGTCCACAGGGAAATTGCGGACAGTCTATCAGACCTTTGTCCAGGTTATCAGACGAACAACTTGCCAGAAGTGGTTAGACGACAATTGGTTGGCGCGAAAGCAGTTTATGAATAATTAAATGAACAATAAATTCAATTTACGTCCGGCAACTTGAGCAAACTAATCTTGATTTCTATCATTTTCATATGCGCTAAAAGTGCTGCAGCAAATTCGTAATTACAGGTGCACGTTTTATTTTAAAGCAAAGGAAAAGGACCAGAAATACTTAATATTAAATAAAAATTAATGAATAAAAAAAAAAAAATTTAATAATGTTAATTTTTTTTTTCTATTATTTAATTTAAAAAATGAGAACGACTGCTGACGGGGTGGAAATTTTCTGGTTCAAAAAAATCTATTGCCAGGGTTTTCTTCTTTTTTTGTCTCCTGATTCCAAATTTCTGCTTGCGGGAGTTTATCCTAGCACAAAACGTCATTTGCCGGGTTCCTTTTTATTTATTTTTTTTATCCTGACTAAAAAAAAATCTTAAAGTGAGTATTGACAAGGAAAATATTCTGGTTTAGAACACGTCACATGGTCAGAAGACTTAATAATGATGTAATGTACGCGTATGAGCAAATTGTTTTGGCCGTTGGTTATTGCACAAACTTTTAGGTGTAAATTTGATTCATTCAGTTTTTCTAGTCATCATCTGCCGGAATCTTTATTAAATTAAGGTTCCTGATCAATAAATATCAAGTTACGAACACTCAAATGGATTAAGTTCAATTTTTTAAGCTTTTGAAATGTGAAATGAGCATTTTGAGGTGTTTTTTTGCTAAGAGTTTTAGCAAAACTCTTAGCAAAACTAGATAAAAAGTAAAAGTAGAATAAAATAAAAAAAACACTTAAACCATTTGAAGTTATTTAAGTACCTGCTCAAAGCTTTCATCACTCTTCATTATTCATTCACGTTATTTGGATGCAGCTTTTCCTTTGGACTAATTAATGAGTATGCCTCTTGATTCATGGCATCAACCCTGTTGTCGTTTACACCATCCCTTTCATTCATGGACTCTTTTCCACTCTCCCTCTTATCCATTAGACAACAAAATTCTATAGAGGCATCTTAATCTCGTTTGGTGAAAAACTCACTCCATTTTAATTAAAGTAAATGAAGCGGATATCCATCTGCACTCTTAAAAGTTTTCAAACAATCCCGTGTTTCACTCGCCCTCGTTTCTAAATGCGGTTCTTCAGCATCTAACTTTACGAGGAAAATTTGCAAACATAAAATGACAGTCAAGTTTGAAATCGATTAATTTTCAGTAGTTTGCTGCTTGATAACACGTAGGGCTGAAGGAACTTAACCTTTAGTGCGAAAATAACGAATTCAATTGCCTAAGTAATAAATTCGCTTTTGAGATATATCGTGCGCCTTCGTGAACGAGAACTGTTCGGTCTTGCATGGCAAGACGTGTTGGTTGTGTCATTTATTCGACTTGCTACTTTTAACAAGCCAAATTCTTCTGTGAGTTGCTGGAAGTTGGACACACTTGTCTTGACCTCTTTTTCAGTTATTGGAGAAACGAGTAGTGATGTGGTTCGTACAGTCACTAGAACTATAATACAGCGCTTTATTTCATTTATGAATTTATAACTGGTGATATTAAGGAATTTATTTTAGTACGTGTTTCCATGTGCTATGCAATGTATGAACCAGTGGGAGGGATTTGTTTTTATTTCAGCAGTGCGTGTTGCAATTCTTCGAATTGCTTTTCTGCAATTGGGATTGTTTGCACCTGCTATATTACAAGGCCGAATTCAAATTTGTTCAACTATGATTCGAATTTTTTTAAATTCTGTGCTAATGCCCGCTGCTACTGAAAGCAGACTAAATCAGTTGCCATTTTTTAAAGTTAAATCGAGACAAATCTCAGTTAAACCGTTTAAAAATGCTGTTTAAAAATAGTAAACGCATTCTAAACGGAAAATTGTACATGTTAAATTTCACATTTAGACTGGTATAAAAAAGATAAACTAGTTTAAATGACTTTATGAGGTTTTCTAAGTGAGCTATCTTCTCTTTATACTAAAAGTTATGCTTTAACTCTGTCGGTAGAAGATTTACATACCGGTTATTTAATTCTTACAAAATGGTACACACCACGTACCTAACCTATATTATATATTAAGTATTAATGTTCTAATAGGATTCATTAAAACTGACTAAGATTTCAAACGTTAAATAAAGACATTAAGTTCTTTAAATATTTCATTTCTTCAAAATGTATATTTTTTCATGTTATCGGTTCGTTTTATTTTTTACTTATCTATATTCGAAATTTTTTTTCGCTATCGACTGCTTTATGAAGCTATGACAACCACTGATTGTGTGTGGAGCCATTCAATCGCTTGTTATTAAGACTATAAGTACTTTTTTATGAACTTAGAATTAGATTTGATCAAAATAAAACAAATTTTCTTGTTGGAACAAATTTTTCTATTGGAAGAAGAATTTCTATAAGAAAATTTGTTTCATTTTGTTTAAATCTTTTATCAGTTCCATTACTACACCGAACTATTACTTCCTTTAAATTAGTATTGTAGATATTGTTTGGATTGAGCAATGATTGCATACGGTAGTATTTGTTTTTGACAACAAACTCAAGCAACTGGCCACAGCATTAAAGTTACACCACACATGTTTTTGTGTCTGTTAAGTTTAATACATGTAATTGGATCAAAAATAGCTGCCTCTTGGGCGGTGGTTAATTGCCATCTTTGCAAAAGCAGTATATGGAATTACACTTTGCAGGAATTCTTCCTTAACATGAATTGTTGCTCTAATTCATAATTGTTTTAGCCATACCCCCGTTCGCTTAATGCTGACGAGCCTCAAATTTCATTCCAAATTTAAAAATAAAAACCGTTACTACATTTTTCTAGCAGAATACATTTCCTGGACAAATTTAAAGACTTGCTCAGTATGTGTAATTGTAAATTGGGTCTTTACATTTGCATTTTTAGCACTTATTTAACTAATCAGAAAAATTTAAAGCTGACTGTATGCATTGCACTATCTTCAAGCTACATTTGTTGTAGTAGCCAGTGATAATCGATTTGTTAAATTGAAAAAATGTTTTAGTTATTGTCTGGAGGTTGAAACTTGAGAGATTGTTTGTTGCGCTGCTCAGCTGAAATGTCTACTTTCAATATTTTTTAATCCTCATATTTTTTGCTGCATAAATGACAGTTTTTGTTACTCAAAGGATAGGAAACCGGTAAAAACGAGATAAATTTTTTTTTTGTGATTTTGCCAACAATCGACCATATGTTATTTCAAGTGACAGGTCTGAAAACAATTTTTCAAATCTGTGGTCATTTTTCATTGAAAATATGACTCGAGAATAGTAAATATGATGTCATCACTTCAGAAAGTGTATTGTAACGCACTCGTTTTATGATCTGCGCTCTCAAGACGCTTTTACAGTGATGGGGAAGATTTTTTTTTCACCAATTTAGATAACTGTTTTAACTATTTTACGACATGCCGAATGACGGTGTGAATAAAGTGAATGGTCTCTATAAATTATTTGAAAAAGAGACAGCCGCAGTTACATTTACCCGAATGCCCAGAAGCAGAAGGAGAAGAGATATTGAATTGATTTTTCGTCTCAAATGTTGGATTTTTCCGGCTTAACATAAAAGAGAAGTGGCGCACGAAACAGTGACGTTCGGCCACTTGTTTCGATTCAAAACGGGTATAACACGGGCGGATCGTTTTGAGTATGGCGCACCATACATAAGCAAAATCACGTTTTCGCGAAACCGGGTCGTTCGGCATTTTACCATGTGCCAAGAGAAGTAGAGGATTAAAGGTAAAGCTTGAAAAGCGTTTTTTTGATGACATTGAGAAATCGATGGTAAGAAGATTAATAGAGAAATCTGCAATAAATATGTCAAGTTTTGTAAATTATACGCCATTAAAGTGATGTAATCCATTTCTTATTTATATTCTCTCGATTCATTGGGAATACTTGGCAGTCATTTACGTTTTTGTTCGGCCCGTTCGTTCTGGTACACGCCTCTCTTGAGAGGCAATATCAGAACCACCAAAGTCAGTTTTGTTCACCGTGCCATTTGGAAAAGGTATAAAAGAGATGTTGGAAATCCATTCGACTTTTTCTTCTTCCATCACCATCTCGTGCTCAGTGGAAATGTGCTCACTTTGGTGGCGCACAGGTTGTGAGTGAAGAACTTAGACATCTCTTTCTTGATAGAATACTATTTTATTCGGACAACTTATAAAACTTAGAACAAAAAAAAAATTTGGGATGGGTCATCAAAAATTAAATTGTTCAATTATTTTCTATTTTGGGTTTTTCATTTGGGTTAAATTTATTTAAAAGTTTGAATTTAGTTTAGTTTTGGATTGAAACGATCAGTTTGAAGAAAATTTAAAAAAATATATTAAATATGTTAAATATTGTTACATTTGGCAGATTCGTTGAATTTCTCACTATAAACGTGAATAATTACTATTGCTTTTTACTTTTTCAATAAATTCGTCACGTCACGTAACGCATTACACGTTTATTAGCACTTACTTTTGATTTTATGACAAACTATTGATTTTTATGCAATTTAAAGGTGATTACACTTTAACATTTAACATGTAATAATATTCAGTAGTTAGCCTAATGTCTTCAACTTGAAAAGCCAGACACTCTAACAAATGAGTGATAAGAATTTCCATTACCATGCGCATGTGCATTCCATGTGCAAGTGGCGTAAAATGTGTGTGCAAGCTGAAAACGGTTTAAATTATAGATATGAAAACAAATTTAAACTAACGGGTTATTTATTACCTCCGTTTATTTTGTCGTCATCTGAGTCATTTCATTCGCAAGTATGCATTCTTTAGTTGCAGTTTCATTTTTCAATTTATATTCTTCTCGAATTGAAATGTAAATAGATAAATGTTTTTTTTTTTTTTTTTTTTAAATTAGAAAAATTTTGATTATATATAAAACAATTATAAAAATATATAGTTTTATATTTTTAACGTTATTATTGCAAGCGCTCGTCTCGTATTGCCTCCAAAATGGCCATCTTCGATTTTATTGAACAAATTTGAAGTTCAAAGGATTATGTGGCTGTAAAAAAAAAGATCAAAGACAGTAAATCCGTTTTTTTAAAAAAAGAAAATAACTGACAGGTGGCCACATGTGCAACTGTCGGTTTAAAGTTTCAAACCATTTTTGTAAGGGGAAAAACTGGAAAATAAGTATTAAGTTTTTCACAGTATAGCTGCGTTCAAAAAGTCGTATTTCAAGTGTTGTAGGTGTCTGTTTTTGTTTTAAGGCGTTAAAAAAAAATTTTTAAACAGAAAAATTTTAAAAAGAAAAAAAAAAAAAAAACATTTAAAACATTTAAAACACCATTTTTTGAATGCAGCTAGTGTTTGCTACCAAAACTGGCAAATGGTCAACAGAGATAAAAAGACCTAATGCTCCAATAATTCCTTTGTCTTGAACTGGAGGTAAACAATTTTTTTTATTCTGTTCACAAAGGGTAATGATAATACACGAGGAGAATTTTTTTGGTGTTTGAGGTTCTTGTATCACTGGTTCCGCAATTAAAAAATAGTTTTGTACTAAATTTTAATTGACTCTTTTGTCAAATACTTTACTGTACATCTAATAAGCTAATTTGGAGTAAGTATCTTAGGCAAATACGGAACCTGTTGACTCTGTTTTGTTTGTTTTGCTCTTGAATTTAGATAAAACTTAACGTACAAACAGCTTTTCTACTTGGCAAATATAATCTACAACCTTAAAGACGACTAATTCTTCCGTTATTTGATACCTATATCAAAACCAGCGCACAATTTTTGTTAGATTTTATTATTCTTTACAAAAAATTGCAATAAAAGAGCAATTCAACCGTGAGACCAACACTTGGTGCAACTATAATTTATTGCTACAAGACCACACATGTTAGTTGGATAACCTTCTCAGACACGTGATCATAATTTGCAGCGAGTTGACATTTTGATAGCACTGGAAGGAGTGAAATAATTAGCAAGAATGTACGTATGACTCGAAATATTTGTAAACAATGCTGAGCAAGCATACAAACTGCTTGTTTATACTGTACGCGTTTCTTATAAACACATTATTTAAAGTCTTTTGGAGAAAGGTGCAGTTTATATTGGTTAACTCTTGACTACAAACTTAGTTTGGGAAAGAACAAAGTTTAAATTGAATGGTAAAGTTTCCCTGTATACCCATTGTCCACTTGAATTGTGAATTTTTTTCTTCTTTTGTGACCGTCTTCAGGGGAACAGGTAAAATAGAGATTCGGTCTTGAATGATGCTCAAGTGGGCGTCAAGATAAGGAAAAAGAACACATACCTCGATTTCCGTTAAAGAAATGGACCTGAGGGTGTGTTTTGAGAGCAAATGCTCGTCTTATACTAACCATTAACTTGTTTTGTGTAACACGTGGTGGGGTGATTAAAACTACCGTGTCAAATTAAAGGCTAAGTGGGGAACAAGATAGACATAAAAGGGAATTGGAAAAAAATTGCTTTGAATATATATGGGTAAAAGTTGTTTTCAGAAATCACTGTGGATAAAAAACACTAAAATAAAAGTCAATTTTAGTATTCTGAACTGATATTCTTTAACAAAAAAACTGAAAAACTAAAAATTGAAAAACAAATCTGTAGATTTTACATTTTTACAAATATTTTTGCTTTGCTATTTCCCAATAAAATATCCATAACTTTTCAAATAGAATTTGGAATACTGGTATGTGAAGAATTCTAAATCGAAGAATCCATAATTTGCAAATCTTTAAAATACATCGTGTGTTTTTCAAACGAAGGCACAGACCCCCATTGCCTACTGAACAATGCATTTTTTTTTATATTTCTATTTTTTTACTTGTAGGGGAGATGATATCCATGCTGGATGGTGTCAACGTGTCGGCAGTTTTAAAATTGGAAGCGGAATTGCCATGCGACATTTCACCACCAACTGATGACGACAAACCACATTTGATTTTCTGGTACCGTGAAATGTCTGGGAGTCCATTTTATAGGTAGAAAATAAATATTAAGACGAACAAACAACAAAATTATGATTTTTTTTAAACTTTTTTTTCTTCTTTAAATCTAATTTCAGTTTGGACTTGCGTGAAAATGCATTGGATTCGGGCAAACACATGTTGGGGGATAACTTAAGAAATCGAATGGTATTTCATACACAACATAAACCAGCTTATTTATTAATCCATGAAGTAGAAGAAACCGATGAGGGCAGTTATCGATGTCGTGTGGATTTCAGAAATTCCCCAACTCGATACTACGTCGTTAACCTTACGGTCATAGGTGCTGGCATTAGTCTACGCAGCCTTTCTGACTTGAGATATTAAATTCGCACTTTTACTGTTTTTTACAGTACCACCTTTACCCCCCTTTATTTTAGACGAAAGAGGTTTGGAGTTAGGGTCAACGGTGGGTCCGTACAATGAAGGCTCAAATCTTTTTATCTCTTGCGAAGCCAAAGAAGGCAGGTTTATAAATATTATTTACAGTTTTTAAATTTTAAATAAGGCGTGACTGGTTTTCACGTGATATTAAAGGTTGGCCTCCTCCTGTGGTCACTTGGTGGCGTGATGGGTCTTTGGTAGATGACAACTATGAAGTAACATCCGTGGGAATCGTCCGCAATGACCTGGTAGTTCAGACTCTAGTTCGAGATGACTTTGGTGCGGTTTTCACTTGCCAGGCATCAAATACCAATTTAACGACGCCAGTTGCCACAAGCGTTAACGTAGATATGAATTGTGAGTCAACTATGAAAATATATTTAACAAATCTCGTACCAATACCTTTTTAAATGCCAAATGTTATTAATTTTAATATGTTTATAAATATGGTGTCAATTTAAAAAAAATTTTAATTTGACATTTTTTGTTGTTATTATTATTATTAATAATATTATTACACAAACGAACGTATGCTTTTTTTTCGCTTGAAGACGTTTTAGTCGATTGATTAAACGAGCGTTACATGATTAAACCACTTACATAATAAATGTTTTATTATGGAAATGGGCTCTGAGAGGATTGTAGAGGCGGGTTTTTAGCTGTAGACATTTTTTTTTTTTTGATATTTTTTGAGAATTTTTGTTTTTTAACTGTTGCAATTTTACAGAAATTTCAATAAATAGATTTTATTTTTTTTAAGTTGGCTGTAGTTGGCACTGAAAAACTCCGCCGGCTTTGCTTCACTGCATTACATTAAATGAATGCAAACGACATTAGGATTTCATAGCTTTGGCCTAAAATTGTCGTGGCGGTCAGTTTTATTAGTTCTCTAAAACGTTTCGCATTGCACTTTCAGAATATTAATGCACTAACCTTGAGGCAGCAATAAAACAATATTTGCACAAAATTTGAGGCCAAATCTGTGAAATCCAGTATGTGAAGTTCTTATATTTATCGGATACATAAGTGTTAATTAGGTTTCTAATTTTTTGTTTGTAGATAAATATTTTTAATGTACGTTTTTGCTGTAGTGAAACCATTGGACGTGAGAATAGAAGAAGTCAATCGCCCATTGTCAGCAAGTAAACGATACAAATTGCACTGTCATTCGTCAGGCTCTCGCCCTCCGCCTATCATGGCATGGTGGTTGGGTGATCAAAGACTTAAAGACACAGAAGAGACCTCTTCAACGGATAGCAATGTTACCACCAGCATTCTCACTCTTGTCCCTGCGAGTGCTGACAATGGCAAATACATGTCTTGCCGAGCAGAAAATGCAGCCATTTTGAAAAGTGGCATCGAGGACGGTAGAAAACTTGATGTCTACTGTAAGTGCATTTTACATTTCCTGCTTTTTGAAGCAATAACTGTTATTAGAAATGAAATTACAGGTTATGATTTAAACAGATGTTTGCTCCAATGCCTTTTCGTTTTGAATTTACCAATAAAAAATTGTTTTATATTTATTTTATTTTTTCACGGAAAAGCAGATTCAAACATCCAATTTCCCTTCTCATTAAAAATCAATCGATTCTGACCAAATTACTCTCTACTTTCTTCTTAACTTGCACTAACTTTGGCAGAATTCTTCTAAGCACGTACACTTGGTGATTGATTCCTTTCCAATTTGCCTGGGACACAGAAAATTGATGGAGCAATTTATCAAGCGTTTGCTGTGTTAAAAAAAAAAAATACATGAAAAGAAAATGGTTCTCACACCTCCAAAATGCAGACGTGTCAAATAAAAGCTGGCGACATACATTTTTATTTTTTTCCCACATCAAACCAATCCCATTTAGAAAGCCAAACATACCAGATGCTCCTTTTTATCTTTTGATTTTCTCCAAACACAGATTCAATGATGATTGTTAATTGTAAATTATAATTATAGTTTTGTGGAACAGGAAGAAAAATCGAAAGAAAAGTGTTTGCACGAAATATCTAATCACCTAAGCATTGCTTTTATTCTCTTAATTTGCTTCTACTATAGCAAAATGTAGAAGAAAAAAAGGAGAAAAAAAAAAATCCTTTTTCTTTCCAGCCACTTACTACGTTCTAGCTTTAATTTGCAAGAACACGCAGCAAATGAGGCGTGACTATTTTTTTAAAATCACTTTAAAATTTTATTTACATTACTGCACTTTGAGGAGAAAAAAATTCTTAACCAACCAAAGCCTAACTGTATGTTGGAACACGCTCGCAATCTCTGTTCTGGTGTAAATATGTTGATTTTTCCAAATTGAAAGCGCATTCCGAACAAATGCCTTGAGCTTTCAGTGCAGTTGCCGCCGTGCTTTTTGTTTAATTTTATAACTTGCTTATCCAATCAATTAAAAGTTGCGGTTTAATGTTTCAACACGCGCAATTTTAAACTTTATCAATACCTTTAGGAACTTTTATCCAATACTCTTTTGGGTCATCGGCTCTACTCTCCGTGGGGATTATTAATCGCCATTATGCCATACAAACACGCCAGTTTTGAAAATAATCCCACAGGGTAAAAGAAAAAATTGAAGTGGTTTTTACTTTGGCTTCAGCTAGCCGTCTTGAAACGCAGTTGGTGCCATTGTGCCCGGTTATTTATCTCCTTCAGTTTTCTATGATTTTTCTCTATGCCCATTGGGTTTACAAACTCGTTGCTAAAACTTTCAAAGACGCTTTTAATCACGTTCTTTTATTATTCTTTTCAGTTACTCCTATTGTAACATTAGAGCTTGGAGGGTCACTGAAAAACGACACAATCGATGAAGGAGATGATGTTTACCTAGAATGTCGTATCACTGCCAATCCTTTTGTACATGCTGTGGAGTGGAAATTTCAGGTAAATAAAAGTATGGGAAGAAAAGTGCTGTTAACATGTCAAGTAAAGGAGAGAGAGCTGAATTTGCAGCACGTGGAATTGAGTTAATTTCTGATTATCTCCGCAAAGAAAAATTATTGCTGCAGTAATAATATTGCGCAAAATCAAATTACACTTGAGCGATTATTGCTGACTCACAATGTTATTGTTACAGTATTCTTATATACGTATGTGGAAGACGTTGCAATTCAAGTCTTGGATTGCAAGCAACTCTTTTAAAAAAAAGCAATTGTTCGATCTAACTGACTGAAAAGATTTGTTAATTTACAGAGCCACTATTTGGTGAACAATGCATCAATTGGTGTTATCATCAGTAACCAATCACTAGTAATTCAATCAGTGAAAAGAAGCCACGTAGGACCTTACACATGCGTAGCAATCAATACGGAAGGTGAAGGAGAAAGCAATGTCTTCCATCTGCATGTCAAACGTAAGCCAATCAAACTTCTTAAAGAAAAAAAAAAGGAAACGATTTCACCTGGGTTGTAATAGGTGATTTCGTTCACTAATCACTAATAAAAGCTAAAGACACGAACTTTTTCTTTTACTTCTTTTCTTTTCTTTCTTAATTGACGCGTTACTCCTGTCTCGTCTTCTTTTATTTGTCGGATTTACCCGTGGTCACTCTTACTGACTGTCAAGTCCTAAGTGACGTCGTTCATTAGTGTCGATACTTTTTTTACAAAGGTTTTTGTACTACTTTACTTTTAATAAAATGTTTTCCATGGGTGATGGATGGTATATTAACTTTCAAAATTTATTAAAACAAATGTTCGAGTTTATAATTGTGTACAAAATGTTGTGAAAGGATGCCTGATGAGTTAGTTCTGCTGAGCTTTAGGTTCGCTCGAATGCACATTGGACGAAGACTTTTATTCTTTTGTCATGGATTTATAAACTTTGGCCTTGAGAAAAACATTGTTTTAGAAATATAGTGTTAACGAGTAATCCAAGGATCCACGGCTTATAACTTCGGCTTCAAAGGAAGTTTTTCACTCCAATATTTATTTTTTCTCCACTATTCTCGTGGGTTTGAACCCGCGACCCTAAGTTGAGAAGCAAACCTCTCGCACAATATAGACGAACTAAAGGCTTTAGATGGTGGAATGATGATACGATATCACGAAGTAATGAAGAAAAAAAAATTCGAAAAAAGTGTATCACTAAACTCGCGATAGAAAATCCAATTTTTAACATCGATATTGAAAACGCTCGTGATAAAATAAAGAGTTAAAGATACGATGATTATCAATTTAATTTAAAAAAGAAAAGATAAAACTATCTGCTTTGAATTGAAATAGTTGTTTCCGATTTTCTAGATGCTCCTGTGTGCAAACCGGGGCAAAAAACTACATATGGTGTAGCGAAGAATGAGGCAGTACACATTCCATGCGAAGTGATTGCCTTCCCACTTAAACTTCGTTACCGCTGGGCCTTCAACCTCACTTCAGATAGTGGGAATGGCAGTAAAAGTCATACGATTTTTGAATCGTCGCAAAGTACGCTTTCGTACATTCCAAGAACTAAAGCGGATTTCGGAACTCTCTTATGTTGGACTACCAATGATATTGGCATACAAGCACAGCCGTGCGTTTATCTCGTCATTGCAGCGGGTGAGATGTGTACAGCGTGTATTTTGTGTATAAAAACACAAATTATAATTTTGTTTTATTTTTAATTAGATATTCCTGATCCCGTGTACAATTGTACGGTGTATAATCAAACTGTTTCGTCCTTTTACGTTGTTTGTATGGCTGGTTATGACGGAGGTTTATCGCAAAGTTTTGTTATGAATATTCATGATTCAGTTGATGGACAGGTTTAATTCCTATTGCAATGGCGAAGTTAAAATGCGAACTTTAAATATTGATTTTCATTCTTGTTCGTCTTTAGTTGAAATCGACATTAACTAGTCCGCGTGCACTTTTCTATGTAAGTGGGTTGAATTCAGGAATGAAATTATCCTTGAAAATCTATTCTTCAAATTCAAAAGGACGCAGTGATGCAGTGGAATTACAAGCTCAAACCAAAGAAGTGGATGACAAAAATGGTTATTGCGCTTGACATTAATTTTGACAGCTCCTTTATTAAAAAGGTTCATTTTTAATTTCAGACGAAGTTGTTTTGGACATGATGCAGATGTTACTCGTCTTAACTGGTGTGGTCATTGCTCTCTCACTTGTAGCTATTGCTGTTGTTGCCATTATGAGATGCAGGATTTCACAGAACAAAAAGCAGAGAGACAGTTTAAGAGAACAGGCTCAAAGGTTGTAAACACATGTTGTTTTATTAGTAATTTTCTTCTTTAATTAAGAATTGTGACTGTAATCGGCAGATCAAATATTCTGCTTCACAAAGAGGCAGACGGAAGTGTTGACACGGACGAAAAATGCCCCGATGTTATTCCCAGTAATGGAAGGGAAGGTAAATTAGTATTTAAATCCGTCACGCAGCTTTGAAAGATTTGAAATAATAATAATTTGGTTAATTTTTAAACTTCCTTCTAGTTTCCTCTTACATGTCATTTCCTTTCACCATCATTGACCAGGATTTTCCTCCAGTGGAAGTGAAATGTTTGCAAAATCAATATAACAACCAAACTCCTCAACAGCCTGATGACCATCAAAATAAAAGACAGTCTTCACCATCTACATCGGTAACAAAAAACTTATTGGATTGCAAAGATTTTAATCACAGTACAAGAAGCAATTCACACAAAGTCAAACCAGTTGGCAATTACCACGCGTCAACATTCGCCCCAGTTGACTTCACTGTATGAAAATGTGTCTTATCTCGAGATGAAACTCCTAGTAATTATCCATTGCAACCACAATAGTGGTCCACGGAGTCAGACAGAATTGATCCGTTGGCAAACTACCATCTCCAGAATAGGAAACTTGGGAATCCTCAAGTCCAACCACATATCTTAAAATCTTGATGCTTTAAAACTCAAAACATTTTCTTCTGGTTATATTCTGACATGCATAGAAAATGGACTTGACGTGATGCATCTTCTCGTAAATCCGTGACTGCAAGTTCTTGACTGTGGCATTTTCATCAACCACTTTTGTCTAGTGCAGAAAATTCTAAAGATGCAAATAAATTAACTCCCAACGTCTGTTTAATTATCCAATTATTTGAATCCACTGACGTGTGTTGTGTTATGTGATTTCATTTCCATGAAAAAATATGAAGAAAAAAATCAATTTATGTTTCAACTGTTGGGATGGATTATTTGTCTAATTTTACTTTTTTGTGGATCTCATTTTGTTGCACAAATATATTTTTTTGTACAGAACAACCATTACGGTGTAAATAAATTTCTATTGGTTTTTGTAAGCCACACTACTCAACAGACGACCCCATATTTATACTCGATTAAAAAGAAGGTAAATATCATTGTGATCCACTCACATCCTACCCCATACCTCCATTACATCCGCATGACTTTTTAATAAAGTTCAGTAACTAATTAAAAATGCTTTAATGAATACCCACGAATAATTAAAACTGCTCAGTTTTTTTTTTTTAAGCAAAGCAATAAAAAAAATTGCTCAACAAACTTTCTGGCATTTTTTGTTGAAAAATTGATTTCATTAGTAAAATGTTCCGCATGTTTTTAGTGAAATTAATTTCTTCGTACATTCGTTTTTTTTAATTCAAGTGATATATCGACAAGCGGTTTTTATTTGAAACGCAAAATTACATTTGAAAATCATTAAATTTATCCAGTTCATTTAAGCGATTACTATTAAAATTCCAAATTTCCATTTAAATTTTGCATTTAGGTATGCATACACAGCCAGTTATTGAATAAGCTTGACTATTTTGTCAATTTACAATGCCATCACAGTTATTTAGAAATATTCCAAAATATCAGACGAGAAAAGTTTATATAAAGCTAACTTTAATATCACAATTAATTAATTCTTCAACCGAAAAAGATAAAAGAATTTTAGATTGCTAAACGTGAAGGTCCATGATTGGTCATTCAATATAAATCTCGAGGCTTTTAGTGCGTCTACCCATTAAACTACTACAAAATATATCTTGTTTGCAGTAAAAAAGAAAATCGGAGAACTTGTTTAGGTCATGGACACTGAGCACACAACCCGCATAACCAAAGCTTTTGGTATAATTCTAACATGCATATCACAATATACATTTTGTAACAAGTTTGAGGCATTTTTTACAGCATCGCTTACTTGTAGAATTTAATTTCGGCATCAACAACATCTTTGAATAAATCACGAATTTCCGTATAATTACTTTCAGTGAATGTTGACAGGAATTTTTCCGTTTCTTCGATGCTTCGAGTTTCCAGCTCTCGAAGAGTATCCAGTAACGTACTTTTCTCGCTTTGTTCATCCTTTAAAATTGCATTTTCATGTAACTTGTAAAGGTTGTGACGTCTATCTACCGTCTTTTTAAAGCGTGGTTTAATCTAGAAACAAATTGACAGTAATTAAGAGCGATAAATCATATAAGAAAATACCTTCGCTGGGTCCATGTCATCGGGAAAAGTTGGCGATGCGGTATGTGGAGACACATTTGCCCCCACACAGAAGATAAAAGGCTTAAAGACAGACTGAGATGGGTCAGGAGTAGCCGTAAACCAATGACAGCAAGGTTGATTCGAACCGGGTGGTGTCAATACAGATACCTTCAAAATTAAATTGCATTAAAATCACACGTAAGGAAAAGTTTTACTCGAATTTTTAGTTTTAAAATTTACAATCATGTTTTCCATTACAATGTGTGCTCTTAACTGAACCGTACCTGACTTCCGGCAGTGGGAAAATCATCGTTTTTACTTCTACAAATATCACTCTCCTGATCACGTAGAATTGCACACATATCCATTATACCGAATTTACCTGCAAGCATATTGCACAAACACTGTATACTACACGGACATGTATAACAAGTTATTTTACAACAACTATTGAAGCAAAATGTGTTATTAACTTACTGTAGCTATTTTTCGAACCACGTGCAATTGCGGAAAAAATTAAGAGATTTAAAAAATAATAGGAAAATATGATGGTAAATGTACCGCAGGTCGCAAGAACAATTCTTGACAGCTTATTCAATTGTTAATTGGGTGTCAGGTGTGTACCGTGAATCCAGATAGAAAGTGGGGAATAAATTAGTTGTTATTTATATGTTAGTTCCTGTTACGCTCGTAATGGGAACTCAACACATTCGTAACAGTGTTTCAGCCATTTCTACAACACCCACGTTCTAACAGAGGATTTACGATATTTATACTTGAAATGTTTACTACCTGACTCCCTGTCGTGCCTGATTGCATATTGATATATCTGTCTCGAAGAACTGTACACATCTGTAATAAGCCAAAGCTGCCTAAAAGTGCAAAATAAAAGTAATTGCTAAGTGAAAACCAAAATAATCAATGAAATACAATAAAACAAAAACCATTTGTGCGTAAATAAACACGAAAAAAACCAAATCATCAACTTTAATTTTGCTACGAACTTACCAGAATCGCACAATTCCTTCATTAATATTTTCCCGCGGTTTAATCTAAAGCAATCAGATCCATCTTGGTCACTAAAGGCTCTGGCGAAATCGAATTCATTCGATTGGTCGGGATTCCAAAATTGTTTAGTTTTAGCAACGTCTTTTAGATTCGGCGACATCGCGTCGATTTGAGTAGAGATTGTTAAACAATTTGATATATTTTTTGGTCCAGCTAGAGAAATAATGAGAAAAACAGTTGAAAAGATTAGCCTCGTTACGGTAGACTAAGTCAGCAAACAAATACATGTAATCTGCTGAGCAGCCCATAAATTATCTGCCGTCTCCATTACCCAAGCTTCTTTACGATCGGCTATTAAAAAGCTATTGTGGTAAGTAAACGAAGGCATTACATCGCTACAAGGGCCTCCTTGACCGTAAGTTGTAAGCAACTCGGCGATCATATCGACGGATTCCTTTGCAGTGGTAGCTCGCTCAAGCGCTAATCTAGAAAAAAACAAATAAATAACTTAAAATCCATGTAATAACCCTTATACAGAGTGCAGAACTGCGGATCATTTTTTAATATGTAAATAAGCGATTTGCACTCGTATAAAATAGATAATCCCGTAGTAAATCAATTGGAATTAAGATTTAAGGGCAATGAATGAATAACTGCTAACGCTTGTCAGCAGTAAATTAAGCCAGCCCAACATTTATTGGAAAAAAGACTAATTAGCTCTACCGTAAAAGATCCATTCCGAGCAACTTTTCTTCATGATCTGCCGGTCCATTTAATTTAGTCCAAACTGCCTCGTTTCCAATACACACACCGTGTTCATTAGATCCCATCTCCGCGCCCCACATCCACGCTGGTTTACTTAAAACGACAGCGTGAGTATGAGTAACTTGAGGTATCTCGATGTAAGTGCACTAAAAATAATGATAATGATAAGTGGAAACGGATCATATTTTTAATGTTTAAACTTTACTTGAAGGGTTGATTCCGATGGATAATCTTGAGCTTCGCAGTAAACAACTTCTTGCACTTCGCCGCCTGGTCTGTCGGAATTTTTGCCAAATATTATACAGCCATTTGCTGTGTTTGGTGGCAGCACAACAAACGTGTCGCAAGATATTCTTTTGGGTTCAGTCATCTGAAACAAGATAAATTATTTAACGAGAGTAAAGAATAGTATTTACAGTAATCTTGCGTGTTATCAAACAAATACAAAGCTGTTTTTTTTTTTTTTTAAAAAACAAAGTATTAATTTATTTATAGGTTTTGGCACATTTTCAACTTGCTATTTACAGAGTGTAACAAGGGAGAATACTGGAAGAGGGAGATGGTCACCAAAGTCTACACTTGTGACAAATAATAATATTTGATAAAAATATTTGTCATTCTAATTTAAAATAGAATTTTTAGAGATGAGTTTTAAAGTCTACCCATCGAGACATAAGGCAAGGAGGTCTAGTAGCACACAAATTCAAAGAAAATTGCAGAGTAGGGTAAGTGGTATATTGATGTTTACATTTTTTTTTTTGGACGCATCCATCAAAAATATATTTGCAGTTCAAAATTAAATTCAAGATTTAAATGTGCTGGAAATGCTATTTTTGATGTAAATAAATCAGCGGTATACAAATAAAATATAATTCGTGTCTATCTGAAGAATAAATAAGTAAAAAAAAAAAAATCATAAATTTTAATAAACATCAGGAAATTATTTTGAAATAAGCATACATTTCTTTAATTTGTATTCAATAGCACGAACCTTAGCTCGTTGCTTCCCGTTCAGTCACGAAACATCAAAGAATGCCATACTGGATAGATGCAGACCCATTGCATAAGATTATAGTGCTAAACATGTTTAATTTTAAATAAAAAAATTCTCCAGTATTTTTTAAATTTATTTCTTTTAATAAAAATATTTTTAGATACAATCTGAATAACATTAGTTAAATATCTGATTTGTTATTGATTTAAGTATCGGTCTTCCGTTATCCTAGCCCTACTTGGATAAAGGACGAGTATTTAATCGATTACTATTCCATGTAACTCAAATAAATTCTGATGTTTATCCTCATTTAAGAAAATTCTTATTTTAATAATAGATGCCTTTTTTGTTTGCAAAACTAAGACTATAATCGGGAAAATAAACTATATCGCCTTTTCCATTTACCCTTATTTTAGGAACGACTAATCGCGTTATACTATCGCGCTTCGCGAGACTCTTGGGATCGGGGTGTCTTCGTGGGGTGACCTCTACTTCTGCTTCGGTCATTTTCTTTTGAAATTTGTATTTTACCGGCAAGCACTAACAATGACTCTCCTCAGAGCGTTTGCGACAAAACTTATTCCTCAGTCACAGGTATATTACACAAAAGACTACCGGTTAAGCGTATAAACGGAAAGAATCCGAGGCTTCCAACTAGCAATTTAAAAAGAATATGGAATGGCACTAAATCGTGTCGAAATTATTTATAACGCACAAAAAAAGCCATATGTAAAACAGTCGCTCACTCTTTGCGTTTTCTTTGTTATGGAATACTTTTGTATACATTCACGCATCGATCTTAAGATCTGTTTATTTATTGCAGAAATCTCTTCCTGCGATCTACATTTCGGTTCGCAATGTTTCTGATAATACGGTAAGTATTCCGTTAAAATTTTACGAGAAATAAAAAATCGAAAATGTCAAGAATACAACGGAAAACTCGGGGTTAAATGTAGTAAACATTTTTCTGAGACTTCTGCATTCTTTTCTTTCTTTTTTAAAAGCTGCACAAGAGATTGTGATGGTGAAAACATGGACACAACGATACTGGTAATGCGAGCCATGTTGAGTGTGCAAAATGAACGTAAAATTGGATTTAACACGTGTATTTGAATAAGCAAAAAATAAAAATGACTCGCATTGTTATTATGTGTGTTTCGATGTCAAAGCCAGAGATATGAACAAATTATTAAGCTCGATAACTTGTTTCAATCGATAAATTTGTTGTGTAAACCTGAAAAAAGTTATTGATTTGTCTGCATTTCGTAAAGTGGGTCATTTAATAGTTCTCATTTATTTTCTTTGCATTTTTTTCGTAGGATCTTAAAGCTGTGTTGGCCCAAAAAATCCCAGCCCATCAAGAGGTAGTGAAATCATTTCGGCAACAAGCCGGAAGTAAAGTAGTAGGAGAAATTACGATAGATATGGTAATTTTATTTTAATTAATTAAGGAGATAATCATGAAAGGTTAATTCAAGTGATGAATTTTTCTAGATGTATGGCGGAATGCGTAGCATGAAAGCATTGGTTACTGAAACATCGGTCCTAGATGCCGATGAAGGAATTCGTTTTCGTGGGTACTCGATCCCAGAATGCCAAAAGTTGTTACCCAAAGCAAAAGGAGGTGAACAACCCTTGCCAGAAGGATTATTTTGGTTGCTGCTGACTGGTGATATTCCCAATGATAATCAGGTTGATATTCGAATAAACTTTTTAAGATTAAGTGCAAACGATTAGAATAGTTTGAATTTGAAATCGAATTCAGACAATTGCTTTTAGTCGAGCATATAAAACGAGCAAGTTTAAGTTTTGTGTTTTTATTGTAGGTGAAATCGTTGTCTAAAGCATGGAACAGTCGCGCGGCTTTGCCTTCTCACGTTACCACGATGTTGAAAAATTTCCCCAAGAATCTGCATCCTATGTCTCAGTTCAGCGCAGCCATTACCGCGCTGAACAGCGAGAGCAAATTTGCTCGTGCGTATGCTGACGGTGTTAACAAGGCGAAATATTGGGAGGTAACGACGACATAAAATATTTTTAATAAGTTTTATTTGTGACATATTGGTTTTCAGTTCGTGTATGAAGATGCAATGGATCTTTGTGCAAAACTTCCGAGTGTTGCTGCCACGATATACAGAAATTTATACAAAGGCGGTTCTGCAATAGGGGCGATTGATATGAATAAGGATTGGTCATCCAATTTTACGACCATGCTTGGATTCGAAGATCCGCAGTTCACTGAATTAATGCGGTTATACTTAACGATCCACAGGTAAAGAGTTTCCAAGATCGAGGAATCCTTGATTTGACTTTGACGTCGATGTTTAAATATAGATTGTTAGTGGTTAAAAATAACAATTTTTGCTTGAAATGTTATTTCAAGGTTACGTACAATTTATTTAATCTTGCAGCGACCACGAAGGAGGAAATGTCAGCGCACACGCTACTCATCTCGTGGGGAGTGCTCTTTCTGATCCCTACTTGTCATTCGCTGCTGGCATGAATGGGCTAGCTGGACCTTTACATGGTTTAGCCAATCAGGAAGTGTTAGTGTGGTTAACTAAATTGCAACAGCAGCTGGGATCAAATGCAACTGATGATCAGTTGAAAGAATTCATTTGGAAAACACTCAAATCGGGCCAAGTATGAAACCGATTTTTTTTTTAAATTGATATTGACGCAATATTGATTGTTTGTATTGGGTTTTCTGTAGGTTGTACCTGGGTATGGCCATGCTGTGCTTCGTAAGACGGATCCTCGTTACACATGTCAGCGGGAATTTGCATTGAAACATTTACCGAATGATCCACTGTTCAAACTGGTCGCACAAGTGTACAAAATTGTACCACCAGTCTTAATGGAAACTGGAAAAGTTAAAAACCCATGGCCAAATGTGGATGCGCACAGTGGAGTTTTGCTCCAGGTTTTTCTTTGATTTCGATATATTTTATTTTTATTTTATTAATATTTATATTTTTTTTAATTACAGTATTTTGGCATGAAGGAAATGAACTACTACACTGTTCTTTTCGGGGTGTCTCGAGCACTTGGAGTAATGGCTAGTTTGATTTGGGATCGTGCCTTGGGTTTGCCCCTCGAACGACCAAAATCTATGTCAACCGAAGGGCTGAAGAAGCTGGCATCTAAATGAAGTAAATTATTGTACTCAAGAAGCGTCATAGAACATTAATCGGAATCATTTATGGTAGTTAAAATTAATAATTAAGATATATAAATTGCCAAATGAGCCAGTAAACATTTTGTAAACTTGTTTTTAAAAATAATTATAATTTATTTTCACAAAATTTTGTATACCACGATGTTAGATAGTTAAAACTTATTGTAAAACTAATTAATCAGGATACGTACAAAGCGTAGAGGTTTTGCTCAATATTTTAATGTAAATTTGTTTTAAACTATTTGCCGCGGTGCCCAAATCAGGACCGATGTTACTTTATTTTTTTTTAATAATAAAGAAAGCACAAAAATTGAAACAATGTTTAATTTCATCAAAATGAATAATCTGGTTGTAAGCTACGGGCATTTGGAATGTGTTAGTAAAATTAGAATTGTAAATAGATGACGTTGTTTGAATGGCACTCTAAAAGGAGTCGTGTACTTTGCAAATAAATAAGTGTTGGATGCACAGTATCAAATTCGTTTAACTCAAAAATTTATTTCATAGTAAGCTACACATAACTAGAAGTATGGACTTCAATTGATCGTAAGAATCTTAAATTCAGTCTAAATCGATTCAATCTTCCCACTTTCCAAGAATGTCTGTGTCTCGGAACAGAAAGTATTCCTGTAAAAAAAATAAAAATTGTCATTATGAGATGAAGATGTTGCAACCAATAATAAAACGTTATTACAACCTTATCATCAATGTTAATTTTAGTTCCACCGTACTCTGGAAGCAAAACTTTGTCTCCAGCTTTCACACTAAGAGGCACAACTTCGCCTTTCTGAAGGATAAAATAAATTCAATGTTTTATTTGAAATTATTTGAGCCAATAAGAATAAATCTCTTACGGAGGATCGTGATCCGGGACCAGTGGCGACAACCGTTGCATTCAGAATTTTACTCAATGCTTTTTCTGGAATCATAATTCCACCTTTAGATTTTGTTTCGGCAACAAACCTTTCCACTAGTACGCGATCGAATAGTGGAACTAATTTTCTTAGTTGTGCAGCCTGCAAAATATAATTTTTAAATTATTAGCACATGTGTAAAAAATGGAAGTTAGGCCGCTTTTAGGAGTTAATTTTTTCAGAAAGTGATCTATTCGAAAAGGTTTTTTTTACAGCATAATCATAAGAACATCATTTTACAATAAGTAATTACCATTTTAGGAATGCTAAGGAATTCTTAAATGAGCGAAAATGTGTGGGATTCACAATACAAATTCGCACGGCTTTTCACTAGAAAGTTCTCGCACATGGGCTTCTAAACAGTACTGCGCATGCCCATTAAAAATATTAGTAAAATTTGAGCTAATTTTAGATGAATTAAAATAATCAGTTGGTTTTTTAAATTGTATGTATGAGTAAAAAATTCAGAAATGTTTAGTAATAAATAAAAAATAAAATTTTAATTGAAAGGTTTCGTGAGAAATCATCGATATTGCATCAACCAAGCGCCCATATAGTAAGTTCTAGAAAAGACGGCCCTGAACGAGCATTAAACTTGTGAATTTTTAATAAACCAGCTAGAATATCTTTATAGAAAATTACAAAGTAAAGTTTAATAAAAAGGCATAATATTTCAATTGTATTAGATGAAATGTATTATTTCAATAACCACACATATAACTATTTCAAAGTTAATTTTTTTAATGCGCTTGAATATTCATGTTGCAGGGCCACAGTTAAACGTTCCGTTTTAGCTTTTCGAGTTGCTTGAATATTGCTCGTGCGTTGTAGATACACACGTGGTGAGTAGTGAGAACAGTTTGTTCATTTGTTCAAAAGCGATTGCTTTTCAATATCTGTCGTAACTTTTTCCGAGTGAGTAATATTGTTTAATTTTGTGAACTGTTTGCTTCTAAAAAAATAGCTACATAGTTTTCGATTTTATTGAAATAACCATGCCGGTATTTTAAGCCTAAAAATCTGATCTCGCCCCGATGCAATGGAAGCCATGTGAACGAAATTGAAATGCATTATTACCCAATTACAATTTTTATTGCTCTTTTTCCTTTCAGTATATACAACATTTTATTTATTTATTCTTTATTTTTCCAGACACTTAAAAATCTTTCGAAATGTATCGTCTTCCTTCAGTCCTGCGATCGTCCGCAATTAAACAGTTATCGCCCTCATTGGCGCGATTTTATGCAGCAAAAGATATCAAATTTGGCCCAGACGTGCGTGCATTAATGCTGCAAGGTGTAGATATCTTGGCCGATGCCGTCGCAGTGACCATGGGACCAAAGGTATACACAAAATGGAAATAAAGTTGACTTATAAATATTATAAATGTGCTTTTTTTTAAGGGACGAAATGTTATATTAGAGCAATCATGGGGCAGTCCGAAAATTACTAAAGATGGAGTGACGGTAGCAAAAGGAATTGAATTAAAGGACAAATTTCAGAATATTGGAGCCAGACTAGTTCAAGATGTAGCTAATAACACGAACGAAGCAGCTGGTGATGGTACTACAACAGCTACTGTATTAGCAAGAGCTATTGCTAAGGAAGGATTCGATAAAATTAGTAAAGGAGCTAATCCGATTGAAATTCGGCGAGGTAATTCGTTGAGGAACCTGAAAATGTATTTTTGGTTTACAAAATTAGTTGTTATTCTAAGGTGTTATGATTGCTGTTGATGAAGTTGTGGAGGAACTTAAAAGAATGTCGAAACCAGTTACAACTCCAGAAGAAATTGCTCAAGTATGAGAAAACGAAAAAAAAATTATTATTATTTTTTTTTATTTTTAAAAATAAAATAAAAATAGGTTGCCATGATTTCTGCAAACGGGGATAAAAAGATTGGCGATTTGATAGCAGATGCTATGAAACGTGTTGGACGAGATGGTGTTATAACTGTCAAAGTATGAAAAATAATGAGTATTTGAAAGGTAAAGAAAGAAATTAATGTAAAATCTTATTAGGATGGAAAAACCTTAGACGACGAATTAGAAGTGACTGAAGGCATGAAGTTTGACCGCGGATACATTTCCCCTTATTTTATCAACACGGCCAAAGGAGCCAAAGTGGAATATCAAGACGCTTTAATTCTTTTGTGTTCTCAGAAGATTTCTGGCTTACAATCAATTATTCCAGCCTTAGAGTTAGCTAATTCTCAGCGCAAACCGTTGGTTATTGTTGCTGAAGATGTAGACGGAGAAGCGCTTAGTACAATGGTCTTGAATAGGTTGGTATTTGCCTAACGAATTGAGTGATTATTTAATGATTTTAATTTGGAACTCAGGTTAAAGGTTGGTCTGCAAGTGGCGGCTGTCAAGGCTCCTGGTTTTGGCGACAATCGAACGAGCACACTTCAAGACATCGCTATTGCTTCTGGTGCCACTTTATTCGGGGATGATTCTACGTTTTCGAAATTAGAAAACATTACTGCTCAGGATCTTGGCCGCATTAAGGAACTAGTCATAACCAAAGATGATACATTGTTTCTTGGAGTAAATAATTTTTAAGGTATAATTGCCGTAGATTTTAATTGATTTAATTGCAGGGGCTTGGCGATAAGGCAGTTATTGCAAAAAGAATTACTCAAATCAAGGATGAGATTGAGTTGACCAAGTCTGAATACGAGAAGGAAAAATTGAGCGAACGTCTCGCGAGATTGTCAAGTGGAGTTGCAGTTTTAAAGGTTTGTTTACTTTTATTTTTATTTTTAAATTAAAAATAATTTTTATGAAATATTTGTGATAATTCTAGATTGGTGGATCTAGCGAGTTGGAAGTGAATGAGAAGAAGGATCGTGTAAACGACGCGTTGAATGCCACACGAGCCGCCATTGCCGAGGGAATTGTTCCCGGTGGTGGTGTCGCATTGCTCCGTTGTTTGCCCGCATTGGAGAATATTAAATATGAAAATCAGGACCAAAAAATAGGTATTAAACTTGACATAAAACAGTTAAAAACTAGAGTTATTATTATTAATACATTTTTTATTAATTTATTTAGGAATCGATATTATTAAGAAAGCTCTGAAAATGCCTACGCAACAAATCGCTAAAAATGCAGGTGTTGACGCCGCAGTAGTTGTACAAAAAGTTATCGACTCTGCAAAGGAGACTGGTTACGACGCACTCAAAGGAGTTTACGTTAACATGATGTCAAGTGGTATAATTGATCCGACAAAGGTGAGTTACTACTTACATTTTTTTTTTTTTTTTTGTGATTTTTGCCTAAAATATTTGAATTAAATGCATCAGGTTGTGAGAACAGCACTGATGGATGCTGCCGGAGTTGCATCACTTTTAACGACAGCTGAAGCTGTGGTGACCGAGATGCCGAAAGAGGACAAACCCATGCCAGGAATGGGTGGTATGGGCGGCATGGGAGGAGGAATGGGTGGAATGGATTTCTAAAAATGGCACAAATCGATTAGTACTGCCGTAGAAAGAAAAAAAGGAGTGAAAACAATTTTGAAATTACTTTCTTTTTGTTCTTTTTGATAGTTTGTTTTTGTTTAATTTGAGTAAAATATTGAGTGAACTCCGAACGCGCTATTCTGGTCTGAAGATTTCATTCCATTTTTGTAGGGTTTGCAAGATTTTAGTTCCACAGGCAATTTAATTTGTCCTAGATGTTGTAATAAAATTTTCGTAATAAAAAAAAATCTGAAAAAAATAAATTGAGAATTTAATTGTTTGCTTAATCTGCCACTAGGTCAATGAGGGGAGAAAGAAGTGGTTGGGGGGACATGTTTTGATCTTTATTTAGTTCGAGCAATAATGGATGAGCTCTGATTGGTTAATTTAAACAATAAGTGTTGGTTACTATGCTTACATTAACATCTTGATCGTTTATTTTTATTTTTGTTTAGTGCAGTCTCTTTAATTTTGTGGTTTGAAATTAAAATTACGCAGCGAAAATGCCAAAGACATTTATATTAGAAAAGTTTATCGGTGATAAATCTGTGAATGGTTACGGTATGAATCGATGTTTTACATTTGATCGTCAAACTGATCACTCATCTAAAGTTTATGCGAACGAGGTTTTATTTCGCAATGAACTCAACAAACTCCGCTTGGAGAATCTATACACGGATGTCAAGTTGGTGTGCCGAGGCAAGGAATTTGGAGCGCACAAGTTCATCTTGGCTGCAATGTGCGAGTTTTTTCACGAAGTATTCGTCGTGCGGCCTGTTTTCGAACGGAAGTCCATGAACACAGTTGACTTGAACGAGATTGAACCTTGCGTTTTGGAAGCGTTGCTGTCTTTCATTTATACTGGCGAAATGGAATTGGGCAACTTTTCCGTGTGCCATTTAAACAATCTAGTAAAAACCAGCGGTACGTGGAAATTGGGTGCTGTGGAAAGGGCAGTTTTAGATCATCTGATGAAAACTTTAAACGAGACGACTTTTAATTACGCGATGCAAATTGCCATTCGGTTGGATGATAAAGACGCCGAAGAGAAGATTCTGAATTTCTTGTGTGATAATATCGAAGCCGTTTGGGTGCCTGCTGAATTTGCCGATATGAGCGAACCACATTTGCATCAGATATTTAACAGTGTGGCTGATACATTGAAATGTCACGACAATTTGTTGCGAATATTGTTAACGTGGGTTAATTTCAATCCCGAAGAGAGAAGAACGAATCTTAATAGGTAACGTCTCTAGCAGTGGTTCTCAAACTGTGAACCGAAAAAGTTTGGGAACCACTGGTCTAACGATTAATGAAACGCTCGTGACTAAGTACTAATTTGTAAATTACAGGTTGCTTTCGTTTGTCAATTTCGAAAAAATTACCATTACACTAGCGACTGTTTTACTGCAGGGAAAATTTTTTATTGGTTGTGGAGAGAGCAGATTTCTCAAAGAGGAATTGCGAAATAAGATAGTAGCATTTAGCGAAATCAAAGAAACGGTTATGCCTTGTGAATGGCAAGGAATAATGAATGAAGAATTGAAAAAAGCCGTTAATATTGTCCCCAGTCTTGACCTTTCACAAGGTCGTGACCAGTACATTATTGTAGTTGGAAGAGATGAATCAAACAGAGTGGTGTTTGTGAGGTACAACTTCATGTTAAACGAGTGGAGCGATTTGCAAGATACCGGCGCATCGCTGGAAGATAATCCTGGTATTAGCATTTACGAAGACAAGATTTTTTTCATCGGTGGCGAAGATTTCCGCGGCAATAAATTATCTCGTGTGTGCTGTTTCAACATGGAAACACTTACGTTTAAAAATCTTCCTGACCTCGACGTACCCAGAATGACGCCAACTATCGTCGGCCACGATAATTATCTCTACGTGGCCGGTGGAGTCGGGAGATTCGGTAATCACGGGTTGACGATAGTCGAATACCTCGATTTAAGAAAAACTGACAACTCGTGGAGTCCCTTACGCGTGCTGAGGAAATGTCGCGATCAGAACGGACGGGGGTTTGTTATCAACGACAATATTATTGTAGCTGGCGGTGGATGCGCGCAACCGGAGTACTACAACTGGAAAACAACAACTTGGACATTAGCAAAATCGCTGCCGTGTGAAGACGAAATGAAAGTAGAAAATATGTACGCTGTTGCAGATGGTCATTTGTTTGCTTTCAAGTATTACAAACCCGAATATTTGTACAAACTGGACATCAGTAAGGACGAATGGATTTGTGTTACTGCTAAAGGAAAAGTACCGGAGTGGGTGGTGTCAACTGTGGGTTGGAAATCAATTATATTTGCTTTAGATAAG
>JAQFXT010000515.1:0-34533 GCA_034683725.1 Strigamia crassipes
TTTTATCATTATTTTTATCATTATTATTGTTTTTATTTTGGATTTTATGTGACGAACAAATTTGATTTTAAGTTTGTTATTAATAATCTGGAGGTGGTTTGATACATTTTATTATTTTCTCTTTCTTTCTTTCTTTTTTTCTTTTTTTTTCTTTTTTTTTCTTTTTTTTTTCTTCTAAGTTTTCTAATGCAATTACAAAAGCTCCGCTCGTGTGGGCTCGACTGCGTGGCATTGCGCACAGATTGAGCTGAGCGTTGGGTTCCCGGGAGTTTAATCCTCGTCGTTTCATCCATAATGCAAGCTTTGGGCGATATGTCTCCTTTTCCCTTTGATCCCTGTCTCTATTAATTCGGTTGCGGCTGTGGCGTTGAGCTGCGGCGCTGGAGGGCAGCAGCTGGGTCGGTCAGTGAATCCGAGACGGTGCCCATAATCCCGGGCGAAAGTAATGTCGTTTGGACAAGCTGCTTCCAGTTTGCAGTTGGAGGGATTAAAAAAATGGCGCATTTTTCAAAAGGGGAATTGTGTTTGGTTAATTAAACTTGTTTTCCGTTTTTTTTAATTTCTTTTTTAATGGAAAATGTTAATTAAAATGGATTTAATGGTATTTGTTTTTGAAATTTCGAATAGCGGATTTGATTTGGATTTTAACGGTTGATGCGCGTGCGCCTGCGCCTGCGCCTGCGCGTGTCAGTGCAAGGTGTGCATTTATCAGCAAAGTAATTTGTCTTTGTGATGAATCATTCGTGATAAGCCAGCGAAATGAGAATTATACATGCAAATGAAGACGATAAGGAAAAGAAGGTTGAAGGCTTTCGACGAGATTTGCCTGCTTTTTGCTGCGAACAGAAATAAAAGAAAAATTTACTGCTTTAAAAATTTAATAATTTTTTTTATTAATATTAATAAAAAAATTATTTGATTTTTTTTTTAAATTTTTTTTTTTTTATAAAATTGATAGCTATAATGCGATTTGAAAAGGTTTTAATGGGGTTTGTTTGGTTTGTGAATGAAAGATGAAGTTAGCGAGTGCGAGCAAGTGGGCTGTGCGAGTAGGACAAGGGCAGAAGTAAATATAGAGATTGAGGTGTAACGAGACAGAAATAAGAAAATATCGTCGGCTGAGAATGAGAAAGCATGTCTGGAAAGGTTGCTAGGTAATGTTGGCGGCGATAACTAAGGCAATACGCGACAAGCTCCGCGTTATTTACTGTCACAATTATCCGTAACTATTTCTTGAGTAATAAAAACAATTCACGTACACTCGAAAATAAATGCGGGTAGGAGACCGTCTCCATCTGTAGTCAGTTATCGAATTAAATTAAAACAAAAATTGCTTTTATTCTGCACGGGTCGCCTAATCTTTATTTAATCTTACACCGTTCCCAAATAACATTAGCCACAAACCAATTTATATTAAGGGGCTTAAGGACCGCTTGCCGCACTTAAACGTCATCAAATATGAAAGAAAATGTCTACCTTGTTATTGCGAATAAACCCCAAAGTTTGATTTGTTTTACTAATTGTGCGGGAGGGCGAACGGCGAATGCATTTTTCATTGAAAGCGCCGTGTGGACCGTGTGGACCGTGTGGCAAAAGCACTTTTACAATTTCTCCAGTAATCCTAGCCAGATGCTTCTGATGACAAAGACAACTGAGCATGCTCGTTCGAGAAATACAAACACCGAGCAACCTGCACGTCGTCTGGTGTTTACAGATGGCAGTATGCCACATAAAGCGGGAGGGGTGCCACAAATAGAAGCACAATGAAAGGAAACCAATTTTTTTTTTTTTTTTTTTTTTTTTTTTTTTTTTTTTTTTTTTTTTTTTTTTTTTGGAAAAGTAAATAATTTTGTGCATTTTCAATAGCGGGGGGAAAGAAATCAAAAATGGAATGATGGATATTTGTCAGAAAAGAAAGGGAGAAAAATGAAAAATTGTTGCTATTTGCACTCGATGGAAAAATCCATGATAAACGGCCAATCAGCACGGCAGCAAAAACTGACAGTGTTGAAAGATGAAATTAAATTAAATGGTGTATACCAGCGCTTCTCAAACTATGTAATGTAGCGAACCGGTATTTTTTTGTCCCAGTACTGAAAAACCCTTGTCTGCAAACACGTAGATGAATAAATGCGTGAATTTTGGAATAATAATAGTAATGGCACTATCAACAATTGCACACTTTTGTGTGTTTGTGTGCTAAAAAATGGAATTTAGTGTTTGAATTTGGCATCAAGATACTATAGGTAACATTTACCATAAATGCTCCCTCCCATTGAACGTGGGATACTCATTGAATGACCAAAACGACTGAAACTAAATGTCTAAATTGACCAAAGTATCAAACTTATTTTAACATTGCTCTACTAAGCCCGTATAATGTTTGCGTGTATATCGTGCAACTGTAATTAGGGATTAATGTGCGCATAATAGTTTGAATTTAGTGCAAAGAGGCAGTTAGCACTTACTAGAAGATCAATTGAGTGGGGGGTCGTGCGTTTTGTGCAGTCGAGTCGACTTGACAGGGATATTTCTAGAGAGCGGCTTAATTTTGCCACCTCTGCATTTTTGTGAGTGGCCGGGATGAGAAATGGAGGTCAAGTGCGATGTGTGTTCAATGGCAGTTAAGCGCAGAATGAAATTTTTATTCCAAGTGCAGTGCACGAGTTTGATAATTGGCGCGCATGTGAAAAGTTTATCCACTTCCTCTCGAATACAAAGGAAGTCATCAGGATAATTGTCATTCTTGCAGCACGTTTGAATGCCGACAGCACAAAGATAATGGCCGAGCTCTACTTGTCTCTCACTATACTCTAATGAGAAACACTTTTCCTTACTTTTTACTTATTAACTCGCTCCAACACTATCATTTTCATCATCATTGCTCCGTGTGTTTACGTGACGAGAAAGAAAGAAAGAAAGAAAGAAAGAAAGAACAAGAAAGAAAGCGCGAATTTGTGCCACTCACTCTTGACTCCATTGTTTTATTTTTTTTATTTCGCAGGTGTCTTGGGTCCGCCATCAAGATCTACACATCTTGACCGTGGGTCGCTACACCTATATTAGCGACCAGAGGTTCCAGGCCTACCATTTGGCCAAAGCCGATGACTGGACGCTACAAATTCGATACACCCAGCTGAAGGACGCGGGTGCATACGAGTGTCAAGTGAGCACCGAGCCCAAGATGAGTCTGGTCATAACACTCAATGTCGTCGGTAAGTGCTTTGTTTTTGCTCGAAAAATACCAAGATTTAAGGACTGTTGTCATTTCCTGTTGTTTTCCTTCCTGTTGTTTTTAAATTGATTAAAATTTAATGCGGTTCAGCAGGTTCAGAGTTCAGGGGTTCGCAAAGATTATGTTGTAAGTTGCGATCTCGAAGCTTTAAAATGAACTGATTTATTTAATCCAACTTGTTTTAAACTGTGCAAAACATGTATGCTAGTACTCATATTATTATTATTATTATTATTATTATTATTCATTCACGCGTTTGTGGCGAAAATAAATTGGGTCTTTGGAGGTAGTCATCCCGCAGGAAGCTTTTTGTGCGGCTAATACCCCGTCCAGGGTATTACGACTGCACGAAGCCGAATACACGCACAAACAAACAAATTACGTCGTACGATGATGGATGCGGTCAAAGAGTGGATACTTTACCTTAGAGAGACAAATTGAATCGCAGATTTACAGAGTTCTGATCGAGTATCATCCGTTTCGGATGAATGAAGAAAAAGTTTGCGAGTGAGTGCGGTGCGGTGTTTTTGAATTGAGCAGTTTTGAAAGTCGGTGCTTTTGGGGCATTTAAAAGAGTCCCTCTGTAGAAATATGTGGGAGGAGAGAGACGGGGGGGAAAAAGAGCGGTGCTAATGTAATCACCTCGTTATCTGCAATTTGTATTTGAAGGTGAATTTGTGAAGCTGGTGGACTGAGTTGACCATCCTGCGTGGCACATCCATCAGTCGTGCAGTGGACACTTGGGGGGCGTTGCTCTTTCTGTTCCTGTGATTGCGGTCCTCTCTCGTCTCATGTTTATGACTGCAGGCTTCTCTGCTCGGGCCCCATTTTGTCGCGCGCAGCCGTTTGATCTCGCGGCCTGCGCAATGTCGCCAATAAAAGCGTCACAGCTGCGCACAACGACCGCTGCTACCACCGAAACCCCCTTTCTCTCTTCCTTTCTCTCTTTCTTTCTTCTTCTACGTGCACCTTTTTTGCTCAGCTGACTAAATTAGGTTTTGTTGAACGAAGGAAAAAAGATTTTTGTTTAATTTCATAAAAGCTCCGAGTCGAAACGTCAACTCGCATTCGCCGTTCGTCTCGTTTCTCCTCTCCTCTCCTCTCTTCTCTTCTCTTCGTCCGGCTTTGGCCTTCTCTTGGCATTCATCCATATTTCTTTTACTAAATAATGAGCACGGCTTTTATCTATAATAAAAGACAAAAGGGATAAAGTCCGCGCAGGTCATAATCGTCCGTCTCTCAAGAAACAAATATCAAATCCACTCAAACTGCGGTTTTGCTACATGACTGCACTCCCACTTAATTCCACTCGTCCACATAACATTTTTCTATATCTGACCCCGGAATTTCTCCTTTTTTTCCTTCTTCCTTCTTCTTAATGCAATTGACCTTTTAATAGAAGGGAAAAAGAATAGGATTTCCTTACCCTGCACTTTGTTCTCGTTCAAAACATATCAAATCCTTTACGGTTAAATTGCACATTTTCCCCGTATCATCTTTTTAGCTCATTTTTTCTTCCTTTCTTCTTTTCCTTGCTCCTTTTCGCTTTTTTCTTTTTCTGGAATTAGCAATCGTCAATTCCAGGAACTTAAATCCCTTCGTGAACAGATCTCATCAGCAATACCCTACATACGGAGCATGCTAAGCAATTTTGAGCTAATCTCCTGAGACTGCACAGCTTTTTTCTTTTCCTTTTTTGCTTCTTAAAGGGTTGAGGGACCACGAGAGAATTTTTTTTTTTTTTTTTTTTTTTTTTACCTTTTTTTTACCTTTTTTTTTGTTAGTTTTACTACTGTGGTGACAAAAGAGGAAGTGCTCTGTGGTTGTTTCCACCTCTCAATTTACTGGAGCGCTTTTAAAGATGTGTTGTGCGTGATAATCGGTTGTCGAGTTGACTTTAGGACTACCGTAGGAAGGAACAGCGTAATTTCTTCAACGCCATCTCGTGAGGGGAAACAACTGAGGGGGTGGCCAGTTGCAAAAATCGCGTACGAGATTTTGAAATCCTGTTGAGATTGTGAAGATTTTAGGATTTCAGGAGAATTTTTCAGGCTGTCAGGAGGATTTCTCAGAATTTCAGGAAAATTTTTCAGAATTTTAAGAGAATTTCTCAGAATTTCAGGTACAAAATCTTTGAAATCTTTAAAGATTTTGATCGATTTTATGGATTTTGAGGATTTCATAGATTTCTAGAATTTTGAGAATTTTGAGGATTTCATGGATTTTTAGGATTTGTAGGATTTTGAGGATTTCATGGATTTCTAGGATTTTGTGGATTTCATGGATTTCAGAGATTTGTAAGATTTTAAAGATTTGCTGTGGATGTGAAGATTTTAGGCAGTTTTCAGACAGATTTCTTTATAGATTTTGCTTGATTTTGTTATAATTTCTATTTTGAAATCCAAAATCTTAGCTAGTACGAGATTTCCAGCGTTGGCTACCCCCTCGGAAACATCTGAGATATTTTTTTTTATTTTGGTGTTGTGATGACTGATGACGCCAGATGGCGGTGGTTTTGAGAGGGGAAACGTGTTTAGTTTGAAAAGGAAATGCCATCAATTTGAACGGCGGAAGATGGACACTCGCGCTCTTCTCATCTCTCCTTTCCTCTCCTCTCCTCTTCTTTTCTCTTCTCTTCGTCTTCTCTTCGTCCTTTATTTGTTGTTGGCGATAAGGATTCATTAAGTTTGGCGAGGGATTTATCTCGGGTTTACGATTAGCTAAGTGGCGAATGTTGTTTTAGTTGTGAATGTCTGATACGGTGTCTGGTGGTGGAATTATCGATCACGAGCAAATAAGTAATGGCGACCGACCGAGGCAGAGCAGTTTTTCGATAAATATTTAAAACCATTTCGGGTTGGGCTGCTATGACGTCATTGCGATTGTGTTGATACGACAATAAAAAGGATGTTATAGGGGGATAATAAAAGGCGAAATTGTAATTCATTAAATCAAGCACTTCTGAATAAGTTTTATTCGTTTCATTTATTGCGCACTTATTCCTCCTTGCTTTATTACCGAATTCTAAAAGTGTCGTCAACTTTGACCTTTTATGTCATTTTAGAGTCTAAAATTTCAACTATATTTAAGAGAGATTGAATTTTTTTTTCTTTTTTGGTTTTTGGGGCGCAGCTAGTTGCAGTCGCCATCTGGCGGCTTTTTATTGGTCACTTATATTGTTTGGCAGTTAAGTGTTAGAATTAAACTTGATTTCGTTTTATCTCGCGTTGTAAATTCCGTCAAAACTGCACCTCTGAAACCCCGCATTAGGGGCCCGAGATGGATAATTTTCGAAAAACAGACGCGGTAATCAAAAAGTGGAATTTTGAGCGTAAAACTCGTTTTATCGCCCAGTTTCCAGGAGGGGATTAAATTTATTTATTTTATATTTTTTGAACATATTTGTAAAATAATTGGTCGGACACACGCACGGTTTTGCGAGTGGACGACTTGTCGGTGTTGGTTGTTGCTCGGTGGCTCATTACCATGTGTTAAGCTTCTTGTTGTTGAAGTGTGTGTCGATCTTTCGTGCCAAGACGGTGCTATCGGTCCTTAATGAGGGCGGCGTTCGGAGCGAGGGAGGTGGAAGGCGAAAGAGGAAATGTGTGCGTGCACTTTCGGCGCCAGTCGGTGCGATAAAAGGTGGCACTGCCACAGTTCCGTCGCTCACTCCAACTGGCTCAGTCAATGCACTAACCACATCTTTTATCGCCCCGTGTTGCCCGATAACATCTGATACAAGTAAAAGCCGGAACTGGGTCCGTGAATACATTCCAAGTTCCCACGTAATGCAAATGTAAAAGAAGAAAAAAAATTAAAAGCAGAAAAAAAGAAAAAAGAATTTTTTTTTTTTTTTTGTGGATTAAAATTGATTAAATCGGCCATGTTTTTTTTTTTTTTTTTTAATTATTTAAATTAGTTAAAAACATGCGCAGTTTGGGGTTGGCGATGAAAATGAATCGCCTCGAGCGTGAATTTCCGCCGTTTTGAGTTGATACGATTGAGAAAATATTTTATTCAATTATAATTTGGTTTGATCGATAACGAGATTTTTTTTTTTTGATTAATTTTGATTTTTCAGTTCCGAAAGCGCAAATTCCAGGAGCACCGGATATCCACGTGAAGACCGAGAGCGCGTTCACGTTGCAGTGCGTCATCACATTATGCCCCGAACCTCCCGTGTACATTTTCTGGTACCACCAAGGCAAAGTGATCAACTACGCTACGTCGAGGAGAACCTTTCAGGTGGAAAAACTGAACAAAGACACGACGGTGAGCAAATTGCACATCACCAATGCCAAATCGTCAGATGCGGGCAATTACACGTGCAGCCCTTCGGACGCCAACTCCACGAGCGTCATCGTGCACGTGCTGAATGGTAACAAATTCTTATCGTATCATGAAATCATTCTTAATCTTAATAAGTTTTAAGTTTTATTTGTTTATTTGTTGTCTGGTTGCGGTGATGAACGGGGCCGAATCGTAATGTTGTTTTGATATGCAGAGTGTGTTTGCTGTATTGGTTTTATGGCTTGTTTGCTTTTGCTTTTGCTCTTGCTTTTGCTCTTGCTTTTGCTCTCTCTCTCTCTCTTTCTCTTTCTTTCTCTCTCTCTTCTCTTCTTGTTCTCGCGTTTGTGTACATTGCGCGCGCACACGCATCATCTTTTAAAGCCCCCCGATGCTGATATTTGCAGTGTTCGTTCGTCATCCCAATTATCGCGCTTGCATGAACAGCCACGCACCACCCGCTGATTTGAATGCGAGTTTTCCTCCGACATAATTAGCGCACCCACGCACGACACGTCGTAAATTCTAACGAGATGCACGTGAAATTGCCAATTGTATTCGCTGACCAGTTCCTTTGATTACTCGCTCCACTATTTGCTTTCAAGTTTGAACCTTTCCCGTTTTGTTTTGTTTTGTTTTGTTTTGTTTTATTTTATTTATTTGCGATCAATTTTTTTGTTGTTTTTATTTTATTTTATTTTATTTTATTTTAGTTGACAGTGATGGAGACTGAGGATTCGCACGGGTCCACTCTCCATTTATTTATTTATTTTTATATTTTATATATTTTTTTGTTTGTTATATTTGGCGTCGTCAAGTGATGGAATTCTAAAGTTGTCTTTGTTATTATGGAGACACGATAATACACTTGATTTATTTGACTCGCGAGACTCGATGCTTGTTTTTGCTTCCATCTTCATCGCCATTATCTCGTGCGAAGGAGAAGCTGAGTAGAGAGGAAACCTTTTTCTTGCTTGCTGCTTTCTTTTATTTGCTTCTCTCAATTGCTGCAGCCTGGCGATGCAACTCGGTGTAAGTAATGCAAGTTGCAAGCCACACTGAGGCAAATGGAGCGCACGACCAACAGATGAAATGTCAGGAGAAATAAACCTGTAAACCTCTAGGCATTCATCCGTCTATGCACACAATTCAACACTCATATTTTTAAAAGAAAAGAAAACAAGAACAATATATTAAATTAACTTTTTCGCATTTTTTTCTCTCTTTTTTTTTGTTTGTTTTTGTACTCGTATGCCACCGTGCATGGGGAATGTTTTTGTTCGTGTTGATTTTGCCTTTTATTAATTTCGAATTGTTTGCGCAAATTACTGAATTGCTGCTGCGTGAAATAATGAGTTTTTGTTATTGGTTTTGGTTCGTAGGTCAGAAAGCAGCACCTATGCAACATGGCAGACATTCAGCTAGTGATCACTTCTATAGCCAAGCGTCGTTTCTTTTGTGGTCTATCCAAGTGCTGCTCATCTTATGGCGGATAAATGGTTACATATAAAGAGGATGCGGATATTCGAGAGGGTCGAAAGAATCAAACTGAAAAATTTATTCCAATTTTTCACGTCTCGTTTGTGTGTTGCTCAATCAACACGAACAACAACCTCGTTTTGCTCATCAAAATGGAAAATGTCTTCGAGACACCATCAACATCCCGGGTTGGAAATAAAAACACGATTAAGAGAATATTAATCCCAATTTTTGAATTTGGATGTGTAATTTCATCACATTGCATCGAAAAGTTGCCAAACATTTTCCATCAGGGATTCTTCCTCCTATTTGTAAACAGTGAAGTTTTGTGTAATATTCTTTAAAAAAAAAATACAAAAACCAAAAAAAAAAAAAAAAAAATTACAAAAAGAAAAAATTACAAAAAAATATAAAACGACAGATTTTTAAAACAAAATATAAGAGAGAAGAGAGAGAAAAAAAAATCATCCTTTTTTTGTGTATTAATGAAAAACCGAAACCAAAACTTATTCGTGATGTCGACCAAAATGGTGCCACTGTTTGTTCATGTAGAGATATTTCAAAATTTATGGGGGAAAGTGAACATTGGAGAAAAAAAATGGAATGTGTATAGAATAAACGGTTGAAGTGAGGACTATTGTAAATGAGTGTAAGATAAAAATTGTGGAAACGAAACGGAAAAAAAAGTTTAGTGCAGGAATTTGAAGAATGTGCTCAACAGATTTACATTTTTTCCATTTTTATTTTTATTTTTTCTTATTTTTTTTGCGTTTGGATTTTTTGTTGTAAATAAAATGGAAGAAAATATAGTTTGTGGGTTGAAAAGCTGCTAAATATACATTTTTCTTATAAACTTAATTGAATAATGTTTTTAAAAAAGAAAAAAAAAAAATTGATTTATATAATTTTTTATTTTTTATTTTTCTTTAGATTTATACAGAAAATCAAATGATAATTTTCTTTTTCAGTCTAATTTATATTCAGAGAAAGACAGATAATTAAATTAAAAGAAAAAAAAAATAAATTTGCACAAACTTCCATATATGGCTGAATTATTGACACCATTTTCAGCATTTAGAAAAAGAAAAAAGAAAAATGGAAATTGCACTCTTGAGATGATGTTTGTTGGTAAGTGCATCGTCATCTCGATTCATTTTGTGGTTTGTTTGTTTCATACCTTCCCTCCACAGCATTTGTTTCAGTTTAAAACCGAATTTCAACGAGGTAAATCCGAAATAAAATGATTTTTATATTTTATTTCATTTTATTTATTTTTTACTGGATTTAATGAATTGTCTCATTAACCGTTTTATACAGCAATTCTCTTCTTTTTTTTTTTTTAAATTTTTTTTTCTTTTTTTTTTTTAAAGAAAAGATTGTTTTTTTGTGTGTGTCAGGTGAAATAGATTGGTTTTTATTCCCTAATATGGATTTAGCCTTTTGTGGAAAATCCATTTCGTTTTCCTCTCGACCAGAACAAATCCACTTAGAATGGAAATTATACTTTTGAAATATGAGGAGTACAGAACCTTATTCTCCTCCTATTCTTCTGTGCCATCCTCAAAACAATTTTATTATTACGGCAAAAATTATATATTAAATATTTATTCCAATGGCATTAGAAACTCGGAATACAAAAAATAAATAAAAAAGTTTTCCAAAAATTTATTAGTTTGGAAGAATTTATATTTTGAAAATGGAGGTAAAATTGGTTTCGTTCACATTTTTATTTTTATTTTGAGAGATTTTGGGCAATTAATTGAATAAGTGGGATTTTTTTGAAAAAAAAAAAAAAAAAAAAATTGGATGTCTAGGGAAAGGGAAATGAGAGCGAGGAAGATTGCAGAGCGGTAATTATCGTTTGATTACTTGGACTTTATTGGAGTCTATGATTTGGTGGGCAGATCTCGAGATTGGGTGTTTGCGCATTCAACTCCACCTGTTGTTTCATCGAAATGTTATTCGTTTAGTGTGCTGGTATCTACGTTGCCAGCATATATGGCACCACTTAGATCCAATCGCACGAACCACTGTGGATTTTTTAAACGCAATTAAATTCGAGGAAAAAGTTGTTTTGAAAGCGGGTTTTGCGGGGAAGCTAACCCCGAGCGAGGGCGGAGCTTTTATTATTTTTCATTTTTCAACTGTTGCTGTAATTTGATTTTTCATTTAAAAAATTTTAAATTTATTGAAATGAAAAACTCTATTCTATTATAATAAATAAAGTTGTGTACACATTACGCACAGGTTAGGGTTTGAAAAACGGTTTGCTGGATGTAATGATGCAATTAGCCGGGCCGGTTTATTTGACATTAAAATTTAATACTCGTTGCGGTGCAGCTTATTATTTGACGTGATTCAGGAGTTTGAGGGGGAGTTTAACCACTTGGACCTGGAGGGCGACTCGGAAAATGAGATGAGTGGGGTTGCAGCGAAGGTTTTCCATGCGGTGGATCGAGTTTTAAAAGAAACCAGACCTCGGTTTGTGTAAAAGTCTTGATATTGTGAAATTTATCGTGCGTGCCAAAGATTTAAAGCGGGATCAACTTCCGTGGCTTGAGGCATCGAGCGAAGGAACACTGAACAGTGGGGAGGAGAGCAAACTCAGACTTTTGATTGGTTAACGAGCGTATCACGTGCGATGATCGTTTCTTTTGTCTTAAGGGGTAAAACGCGAAATTTAAGATTTTTACAAATAATTAAATTTTATTTATTTTTTTTTTCGTTTACAATTAAAACAAACTCGTCGGGTCATTTCTTCCATTTCTTCCATTATCAATTTACCAACAGTGCAGTTTATCACTCGCGCGCATTTGCAATGGGAATAAAAAGGAAGGGGAATTTGGGGGTTCGTTGGTGAGAAATGTGATTTAACTGACACAAACACGTAGTTTCCCAAACCCAATATCCGCGTGATATTTAATTTCTTTTGGTGCCGACATTGAAAGAATGGAACAGGGAGGATCGGATGAATGGCCTTTGCCAACCCCAACCTAAAACCCCATTCGCCTTACCCATTCAAGTGGCACGCTTTGTGGGCCCGTGCACCACTACCTAACTCATGTCAACGTCGCGTGCAGCTGACGTGACTAACCTTGCTCACCCCTACACCTTCCTACCACTTCTCTTTCACTCAATGCGACTGAGTTTGAGCACTTCCGTCACTTCACTTCACTTGGCTTTTTCTTTTTCTTTTTCTTTTTCTTTTTCTTTTTCTTTTTCTTTCTTTTCATCCAAACGAGCTTTTAATTGGCTTCACTCGATTTTTTTTTCTTTCTATTTATCCTCCTCAATGCGGTTTAGTTATTACACGGGGATACCAATCACTGAATTTTATTTATTTATTTATTTTGGTATAGAATTCTAATCGCTCGAGCACCCACACACGGCCCTAACTGTGAATTATCGATAATCAACTTTTTATCGCTGTTGGATTGCTAAGGAAGCGGGGAAAACGGTCGTGTGAATGATTAGTGCCTAACCAGCGAGAATAAGGAGGAAATGACACGTTACTATATAGGTCGTAAATCTCTTTTCGAGGGACCCCGGGTCCATATATTTTCCTTTTTTTTTTTTTTTTCCTTTTTTTTTTTTTTTTTTTTGCTTTTGTTAATTAAGGGTGTGACGTGTTTGGATTTCCTTATTCGAGTGGCTTGTTCAAACAAGTTGATGTAATTTGCAATTATTCTCCGACTGGTTTATGGTTTATGGTCACCTGACAAAGATTGATGGTGGACGCGGGCGAGGGGCGAAATTAGGAGTTTATTGTGTGTCTGCAAAGGGCCGGCTTTCACCAGGGAATTGTTCGTTGTAAATCAGTTGGGGGCCCCCCCCGTTTCCGATGGATCTTTGAAATGATTTTAGTTAAAACTCGACGACTCCGAATCGACGTGATTCTTATTTGCATCTTAATCAGTCTTTGCCGGTTCGATACCACTTGGATCCGGCAGCAATGGCTGCGTGTTTGCCATGGCAACCGTTTAGTGCGAGATGCGGTCGTCTAGGCGACGGGAAGTCGTTTTTTTTGTGTGTTGTCTGACCGTGTTTTGCTGTTTATTCAATTATTGTGTGTCCAAATGGTTTTTTTTTTTTGTTTTTTTTGTTTTTTTTGTTTGTGCAAACGATTCATCAGTCCGCGTGACGCGTTTAGTTTTTGGTTGACGTTTTGGTGGGTTTAACTTTTGACTTTGAAGAGAATTGATCGCGTGCTCATTTGAATAAACAATTAATTCTCATTCGCGTGTCCATTTACTTAACTTGTATTTTGAGCTTAGAACTGTTGTTGACTCGCGAGTCCGAAGAAAAACAGTGCTGCCCTCATTTCCCCTCATTCCCCCCTCTCATTCTTCCTCTCTGTCTCTCTCGTTTCCGCCCCCAACTGCTTTGCATTTCAAATAGGTAAACATTTCTCCGCGCCTTTGTTTTCGTAAACGACCGACCCCCGATTCCTCCTCCAGTGTTCATAATTCGTCGCTTTTTCTCTCGCGGTACTTTGTTCTAAAAAAAGTGAGACAAAAAGAAGGTTCGGTGGATCATTTGTACGGGTGATGCGATGCGAAAAGTTGTAAAAATCGTCGTTTTAACTCCTCATAAAAGTGTGTTTCTCGTCGGAGTCGCTTTAATTGTGACATTTATAGAGGGGGAAGTGAAGAGCGAAATGGTACGAGCCTTACGAGCTGAGAATGGCAATTGGAGGATGGAAACGGGGTCAAGGAAATTTGATTTAAACCGTTTAATGGCCGTTCGCCGAGAATTTATCGACGGAGTAATTCTTCTTGTTTTTCTTAACGGTTTTTTTTTTTTTTTTTTTTTTTTTTTTTTTTTTTTTTTTTTTTTTTTTTTTTTTTTTTTTTATATATTTTTTTTTTTTTACATTTTTATCGAGGTCCAATTAAGCGGAAGGGAAATATTTTGGTCGGGTCGTGAGTGGGTGCATTATCTTAACTTGATCTGTGACGTTTGCTCGCAGCGTGTGGCATTTTCTTGTAATGATGCAATTATTTTTTTTTCTTTTTATCATTTGATAGGGTGCTAAAAGTGAAATATTTTACACCCGAGGTAAAATGATGTGATGACCTCGTTCGAGGTGTGGGCGAGATGCCTTAATTGTGTAAAAATGTGCACATGCTAGACAAAATGGACGGCTTTAAAGTGAATTTTACAACGAAATTGGATTCTCGGAAATCGAGGGAACACAAATTCAAAAGTTGATGCGATTGGATGAAATTGATGAAATTGTCGATTTTTGACGTCGTATTTTTCTAATCCTTAAAAACGCGGCAGTTGGACGTGCAATTTGTTATTCGAGAGAGGTGAGCGAGGTGAGTAAAGGTGACGGTAGCGAGAATTGGTTGTATGAATTGTTTTCTTATCAGTTGTCGCTCGTGGACCCCTTCTTTTATCGCCTGGTCCACCACGAACAAAAGGATACAATATATTGTCGGTGATAAGGCGGAGGTTTGCGACACTATTGGCAAATGGTAAGTGAAGTTTGTGATTGGTTAAGAATGGAAAGGGTTATCGGGGGTCATCTGGATGACGACGTTTTGCTTTTTATAACCTTTACTCTTGACCGAGATTTTTTTATTGCTGAATTTGCAATAACGATTTGAGCGATTCCTTTTGCTTTTTCGTGCTCTTTCTTTCTTTTTCTCCCGAATAGATTTGATATGAAAGACGCACTTTATGTTTGGCGTCCCTGTCGGATGCGATGATTAATATTTGGTATCAAATATTGCAGAGCGCATCAAAAGCAGTAAATCATGGGGCTGCACTTGGTGGATTAGTCGCTTCTATCCATTCCCCCAAAGGCTGCTCATATTGATTCATAATTGCACTCGCTCGCATTGTGCAAACATGACCACTCGAATTTAAAGGCGACTGGACAATGTAGACAAGTCAAACAAGTCAAACGATCGAATCACTCGTCAAGTCGTCACTGATTTCTATAAACTAAAACAAGAAAAAGGACATTTTTACGCACAGTTTGGCAGGAAAGCCTACGTCAAATTGAATGAAAATGACTTCACCGCAAAGCATCTAATTGCAAGAAATTTTTTATTTTTTATTTTTTATTATTTTGGTTTTTTTAAAAAAAAAAAAAAACACCTGTTTTGTTGAGCTTAAGTGAATATTTATGACTGTATAATGTTGGTTGGAACAAAACACAAGTTGAAAAGAAGAAAAAAGTTTGAAACATCTTTTTGAATGCAGCGAGTGTTTTTGTTTGTGCACTCGAGCTAGTGTTGAGGTGTTTACAAATTTAAAATGTCTGTAGTGTGGGTAAATATAGTATATGTTTGTTGGTTTGTTTTTCTTCTTTCGTTGGTTGGCTGCTTCGCATGTGTGAGACCACTTTAAAGTTCTACCTGGAGCTGTTATTTCAAGCGGGTTTTCAGCCTTGTAGAAGAGAAAAATAAATAAATAAATAAAATTAAGGGGAATGTTGAAATAATGATGATTGAAATCATGAATTGTGAAAATGTACGACTGCACTCAACTGTTAACTCAACTTTGATGCAAACAGTAAATAAACACAATTTTAGATGGCGGGGAAAGGCAGAAATTCGCCTCAAGTACACATTTTGACCATTTTAGTGCTCTCACTACAGCATCACTTTGCATTATCTATTTTGCCAGCAGCAAAGAAAACTTTCTCACTTGGGCTTTTATTATCTTTAAATTTGGAAATGTAAACAATGTTTAGTCGAAAATGTTTGAATTGCTATATTGTTAATGCAAATTACTTTGCAATCAATAGAATAAGTAGTTGCATTCGTTATGGCCTTTAATCCTATTGTGATTGATCAACTTTTGTCTAATTGTATTGTTTTTGCAAACCGGGGCTTTAGTTGGATCTTAAGCTTCTTGTTTACATTTTCATCTTATTTGTAATTCCTTGTTTCCCTCAAGAATTTTTAAATTTTTTTTTTTTTTTTTTTGGAAAAAAAAATAATGAAAGGTTTATTTTATTACTAATTAAACTACAGATCAGGTGCATTATAAAATTAAAACAAACGAAGAAAACTCGAGTTTTTATTTTTTATTTCTTTAAAAAGAGGGATTGGTGGAAGCCATGGTGGATTAATGCATATTCTTTAACATAAATTGGTTTTATTGATTAAGCGTTGTTTTATTTTTTTAAAGGTGGGTGCCAGAGCCAGTCGAAATCTCACGGGCCCCTTGCAAATTATCTCCTAACTCACAAAAAGCTTTGTTTCTGGTGTTTTCTCAAGCGCATGGGCCCCTATGACAAATAATCCAGCACTGGTGGGTTAAATGCATTGTAGTTCACTTTTTTAAAGGATAAGTTTGGAATTCGCAACCAAAATTGTGAATAAGTTTGGTTATTCTTGTCAGGATCAGAATATCAGATCGGTCCTTATTTTGTCATTGCGAATGTTGAATTTTGAATTTGTTCCTTTGGAAGTTATTCCACTTCGAAGCAAATCCGTTTCGAACTTAATCTTTTCGAAGCCATTGAGGGGTGCCATTGAGGGCTGGCGTTGAGGGTAGACGGGATTAATAATTCCCGTTAACTGACGTTTCCAATCAGGTGAGCGCATCGAGTCGGATGAATGTGAAATTAGAAGACATTGTGTTCTGCTTGGCAAAATATGAAGCATGGAAAAGGGGGAACGGGGAAAAAAAAAATCTCCACGTTCTCATCAATCTCCACAACTATGCACCTGTCATAGCCAAGATGGAGGCAGGATGTTAAAATCATGAAGAATGATTACAATGCAAGCGCACGATTGCCGGATCGAAAAGACTTGGATGTGTTTCTGATGAATGATCGCCATCGCGTGTTCAATTTTAACTTAATTATTTATCAAAGTTTAAACTTTCTTGAAACGGTGAACGCAATAAATAATTCAAAAATAAACTCATCATAATTCTTGACTATTGCAAACGATTTGGTCATTAGTCTCATTATTAAGAGAACACATTGAATGATGTGGAATGTGAAAACCCAAAAAGATTACATTTTAGGTTGGAGATTTTCTGCAATAATGTGAAAAATCACATATCACTTTGCTTCGATGCATAAAAATTATTACGTATTATTTTTTTGAATAAATGCAAATTAATATCTTTAACATAATAAAACTTTTAACATAGGGTTTTAGAAATAATTTTATTTCTAAAATGGGCTCCGCGGGATGCCGAAGTTTGAAGACCACTCTACATATAGGCAATGCTGTCTCAATATTTACTGTTTCTATCTTTCTATTGATTTTACTCATATTGCTTTACAGTTTTTGTCATTTTTTTTTTTTTTTTTGTTGTTGTTTGTTTTGTTGTTTTTGTCATTTTGTTATTTAATTTCAAAAAGCGTTCAGACAACGTTTCCATTCCCAAGCGTTGCTATTTGAGTGCTGCGCACTGATTGTTCAGTTGATTCGTGTCGGAGATGAATCTTGGATGAGTAATAACCAATCGTTTGAAATAACGTAGACTTAAGGTAAGTAATTTGTGGATTAATTATTTATGTCGGATGAGGATTCGCAACTAGTTGGAGCCAACAGCCGCGCCGTCTCGTTACTTGCAGAAAGTCAGAAGAAACGTTGACGAGAGTTTGGGTCGATAGGGCATTTCTCACAATCACGAGCCCCTTCTTCCCGCCATCCTTTGCCTCTTTCTCTTTTATCCCCGACCTTAACGATAAGATACTTGGCACTCCGTGTCGTGAACAAGTCCGCCACAAAATGACCCTTCGCTTTGGCTTTGGTCGTTTCGTCGTTTCGTCATTTCGTCTGAGCTGTCAATTTGCCATTCCAGTTTGAGAAATCGTGTTGAAAATGATAATTAGTATCGATCCACGACACGATGTTAATTTGGGCTGGGAAAACGACGACGAGGATGTCTGAAATTTGGCTCTTGAGACTTTGGGGGAGTTGCGTGCAACGGTGAATTAATATGTAATGGCGTCAATCTGGTTGCGACAAGATGAAGATGTCGTGCGGTTATTGGGGAGCATCCATTCCCGCGAGAGTGGGTTTGTTTGTGGGTGTTTGTGTTGGGGTAAGTTGCAAGCAAACGAATAATCGCGCGCATTTAAATGAGGGGGATTTTTCAGGCGCGGTATCGCCTCGCCTTGTACCGAGAAAAAGAGAGAAAGAGAGAAAGAGAAGCGAAACATTCAATCACCGGCCATGATAACAATCTTGAGAGTCAGTAGAGTGGCAAAGGCAGTGAAAAACACATTTAAACTGGTGGAATTAATGGCCCAGTGCAGTTGCCCCTCTCGTTACATCAACTGCAATCTGTCGTTAGTATCTTTACTGCATTTTTTAATTTTACTTTTTAAAAAATAAAAAAAAAATTAAATAAAATAAAATATATTTTTATATTTTTTTGTTTGTTTTAAGTTTAATTAATGAATTTAGTATAAATTATTAAGCTGTTTACTGCGCTTTTAATGGGTTGCCATTTTTGTTTGTAATCAGGTTAAGTGAAAGAGTTGGTTTGTAAATGCGACTAGGAACTTGTTGACTCTTTGCCATGGAGACGAATCCACTTGTTTTTCTTAGTGTTTTTCTTGACACGGTTCATCCATCTTGGCGCTTTGCTTATGCTAATAAGTGCCTTTAGTTTTTGTGTTTTTTTATTTTTTGGATTTTAATTGGATTTTCGTGGGGGATGAGGAAAAAGTAGAAAAGAAAAATATTATTTATTGCGGTTTGCAAAGTTTTGTAAAAGTTGTGCGGAATTTATTGAGCGACTTTTAACATTTTAATCCGACTCGTGACGGATTTCACGCTCGCGTTGACCGATGGCCAGTGGAGGAGCCATTTGCGTAGCTGGAAGCCAAAAGGATTAGAATGGAGTGTCTTTTGGCCATTGGTCGATGTGTTTCTCGTCTTTCCATTCACGTGCCCTGGAGACGACCTCGGATGCTTGACACACGGAAACAACGTCCACTGAGCACGGACCACCGTCAGGTCGGTCGCTTGAACGCTTTTGTGAGTGTGTGGAGTCAAACGACGGTTGACAAGTCATCTCTGGTCTCAGCCACTTCCTTCTCCCGGAGGAATGAACGTGCACCTCTTCCCTCTTTCAGTTTGTTTCGCTCTACAATAACACCACGCGTGTTGCGATGGGAATTTGCTTTCTGCTTTTTCTTTTCTTTTTTTTTTCTTCTTCTTTTTCGAACAGATTTCGTTGTCTTGACGAGTGCTCAAACCGAGAACAGAAATAATTTTTTTTTTCTTCTTCTTTTCAATTCTTTATATATTTATATAAATGGAGTGGATAATTTGAGAAAATAAACACCATTTTGAAGATTTTTTTTTTTTAATTTTTTTGTTTTAATATGAAAAATATATGGAGAAATGAACGATTTATCTCGTTTTTGCGTCTTTTATTTCGAACAACTTTTTCTCTTTGTTTTATAAATCGTCCAACCAAACTTTATCAGTCGGAATAGATGAAAGAAGCGGAAGAAAAAAATTGAAAAAGTCAAAATGGAAAGTGAGTTGAAAAACAAGACGAAGGAAAAGAAGAAAGAAAAAAAATGTCCTCAGGTGAATTGATGAAAAGTTGGCCACTGGATCCTTTTGGTTCTTAATGAAACGTTTGTGTGCTCAGGTATTTCCTTGCAGGCACTCTGTGGAATTAACGGAAATGAAGCCAATCTATTTACCAGTCTACGAGCTAAAACCAATCTCGAGTGCAATTTCAAAAAAATAAAAATAAAAACAAAAATAGAAAATAAAAATAAAAATCGACATCGACGCTCTTCCTTTACACGTCGGCATAGATTTGTCGAATTTCTCACCTTTTCATTTCCATCCCTTAAATGGAAATAACTCACTCACTCTTTTCCCACACCCATTTATCCGATGTTGCATTGCACGGATCAATGTCGCTTAGAGACCGATGGGATTCCACTGTCATGGCGACCGAGCTCATTTGATTTTGCCTGTTTAAGGTGATCGAAATTTTCCTTTTTTTTTCTTCTTTTTATTATTTCATTTTTTTTGACTGCTTGCCATCTTGTTGCTGGGACAATTAAGTTTTGTTGGCAGAATATCATCTTTCACATTTGACACTTATTTTTTTCTTCTCCTCCTCTCCTCTATCTAAGCCCAGGAAAGGGAAGTTGAGCAAAGGAAGAGTGACGCGCGCGGGAGATTCGTTGCAGTCGGTGACAAGTGCGTGACACTATCCGCCACGTCCAACTTTGAATGTCCTCTCTTCTTCTTACTTAAAAAAAGGAAAGGACATTCAAAGGAAAGGAAAATTGAGAACTAGCATCAAATTCAGGATTTTCTATCTGAAATGCGATAACATGCGAGGGCGAAAAACGCTCCGTTTATTTATTTGGAAAATGGAGTCAAGACTCGAGAGCGACTTATGTACTTAGCATTTTTCTTCTCAACCGTAAAAACATTTTTTTATTTTTTTTATTTATTTTTTTTGTATGTTTTAATATTTTTTTGTCAAAGTGTGACTTTTGGTAATGGAAAAGTGGCGTTGTAAGTGAAATGAAAATTGTCGGGTGGCAGGCAGGGCAGGTTGGGCAGGTTGTGTGCGAGTTCTTTTCTTTGTTGATGGACGGTTGCTCAATGGAATGGAACTCGCCGAAATCAATGCCGCACTAAACGAGGCCGGTGTTGGCATTGGCGCAGGTGTTGATTGAAATTGAGGCTCACCAATACCCCACACTCCCACTCTTGTTCATCAAAGAGCACGGGCTTAAAGAGAAGAAGTGCATTGGCCTTTCGCCGGCGGTGCAATGCCCCCTCGTGTTGGCTTTTAACTATTTTGTATTTTATTTTCTTTTATTTTTCTTTTCATTTTTTTTTTTGGGTCGCGGAACCGGTTTGGAACGAGGATTTGAGCCGAATTCGTGAGCTTAAAGGGTTATTGGCGAGTGAAAATAAAAAAAGGCAACTTGTTGAGGGTAATTGATGGCGAAAACAGTGGACACTCGGTGCACGTGCGCAGTTTGCAGGTGAAATTGGCAAGGAAAAGTTCGTTTCGAGCCTTTCACGTCACTCAATCGTTTTTTATTTGTTTGTTTTTGTACCACTTTGCCCGTTTTCACTGTCTGAGCTTTGTTTTCTTTGATTTAGTTGCTTGTACGTGTCTCCAGAGGGAAGATGGAAAAAGAAATAATGCTGCGTAAATTAATTGCAATTAAAAATCTAAAAATGGGAGTGTGTCGTCGTGGAAACGGTTCGAGTAATAATTCTTTTTAAAAAAAAAAAAATATTTTTTTTTTTAAATTAAAAGGGTTTTAAAGTAGTGATTGTTTTTTTTTTTTTTAATGGATGGGGGTGCGGAGTGATGTCATATCGGATTTGTAGGTGCGTTTTTATTTCCAATTGGGGTCACGAGGTTAAAACACTGACGAACGACAAGGAGGGTATAAAGAGAAAAACACAAAAGAAGTTTAATGATGAATTGATTCCGCCAACTTGTAACTTACTTCCTCTTCCTGACTGCCATGGTAACGGCCACGCGTTGCCTTGGTAACGCAGTCGGTGTAATCCCTGCTTCTCTTGTACAGAGACTTGCGGCGAATAATTGCGCCGTGCTTTGCTGATAGCGTCCAATGGCGCACACCGACGACAACGCTCGCTCTTTTTCCTTCCTTAACTCCCACACGCAAGAAACAAAAATAAATAAAAGACTAAAATCATTGCAAATCAACTAGAAATCACAAAAAATCACCAAAAAACCGACAAAAATCAGGGAAAAAAGAGAAGAAAAAAAATCAGAGGAAAATGTGCGTATGCAAATCGGTGCTGATTTGATTTGATTTGCAAATCCCTAAAGATTATTTTCCCGATTGTCTGTTCTTTGTCCAAGTAAGCTAATACTAATTCAATAACCGCGGTATTTTTTTTTTTTTTTTTTTTTTTTTTGCATAAACAGCTGATTGAATTGGATGTTTATATCGAATTGAGTTCACAGTTTCAATTTCTATTTGTCACATTTTAAGTCAATAAATAGATTTTTTTTTTTTTGTTTAAATTAAAAAAAAAAAATACAAAAAAATAGGATTGTCAGAATTGTTTCGTTACTAAATTACTTTTTCCACTTGTTTTTATTTATTTTGTTTTCTATGTAGTCAAATCCGCTGCACCAACTCTCGAGTTCTCGAGTTCTCGATTTCCACCTGGTTTGTGTAATTTGGAAATTGGAATTTTGAGGGTCGCGCAACTCGCAGTGGGAAACGCATTTTCCAACTCTCTTCTCCTCTTATTTTAGATTTTACTTTTTTTTCTTTAAAAAAAAAAATAAAATAATAACAAAAAGAAAAATGAAGAGAAATTTATTTTTATTTTTTACTCTTCGTAATACTCTTGAGAGGATTGGCTTCTTCCTGTTGTTTGATATCTGCCATACTCAGTTTTGTTGCGCAAATTGAATTTCTATTTCATCTTCGTTTCGTTCGTCACAACCCTTTAATTCCACGCCAGAAATTACAAAAAAAAAAATTTAAGTTTGTCGAAAACAAATCGATTTGAATTTGCAAATTAAAGACGCCATTTTTCTCAATTTTTTTCTTTTTTTTTTTTTTTAGTTTATTTTTATTTTTTCTTTCCAAATACAAATCGGTTGACACTTAAACTTTGAAAGATTAGTATTCAGGGGTTGATGCGAATCGCGTTTGCGCAGTGCGTATCACGATTTGTCAATATCACTTGTGTTCGTATTTTGTTCTTATATTCATTCCATCTGCGCCGTTTCGAACCACTTTGATTTTTTTTCACACTTTTATATATGATTTACGACATTAATTGAAAGCACGAATTTGAATTTGTAATTAGTACATTATCATATTACATTTCTCCCATCTTGAGACGGATATCCCACTTGCGGCACTTGGACGGTATGCCGGTCCAGACTGGTCCTGCGGTCAAAATGGACGTTGCAATAATTACCACGCAATGTGTTGCGATATTAAATAAATGAGTGGCCATTTAAATAAACGATTTATTGGAACATTTAAAACTTATCAATCCATTTTGAATACAAGATTGGAGATGTTGCTTGTGCAACTGAACCAAACAAAGATTGTTGTCCCGAAGTTACCGTTGCTTAAAGTGGTCGTGCGGGGTTTATACGGTTTCTATCGTTGAGAATCGCGGCGTTCAAATGCTCGAGTTGACAAATATTTGTTAATCCCAAAACAATTCTTCCTTCCGTTTGAAATGAGTGAATTATTATCATCGAGCTTTCGTCACAACACAACTCAGTGAAACGGATTTGAGCGAAAATAGATGAATAGATGAAACATCGAGATAGAAATTTAAAACATTAAAAAATATAAATTGAATAGGAATGATTTAGGGGTTTTGCGATATTTCGGGGGGCTCGGAATGCTTAAAAATCTTGCAAGTGGAAAAACTTGGCTATGGTTATTAAATAAATACCGGCTTTTGGCCTTTGGTTTTGTGAATGAAGAGATCTTTTAATTTGTGTAAAGAGAAATGTCAAAAGGTCGAGAAGTGATTAAATGCAATTACTTCATTGCGAGAAAGAGAAAAATACTAGATCGTATTGGTTTTCATTTTCTTCTGCGTGCAGCTGCAAAATTCAAAATTTATGAGACACAATTCAAAGATGGTCTTATTCGCATTCATAAAGTTGTATTGAGAAAATTTTTTTCTGTGGTTGTGGATTACTTTCAATTTCCATCTATTCTCGATTTTTTTGGAAATTTTTTTTGGAATTTTTTTGAAATCTTTTGTTATTTTTTTTTATTTTTTGTATTTTTATGTATATGGGAAAAAGAATGGGAATTTTTGAAATGGTTTTTATGGCGTTAAAATCGAAGCGCCTGAGAAGATGAGTCATTCATCTTCATTTCAAATGTGGATGGACATGCTCTTTCACAGTTTTTCCTCTGGGATCTCTTCATCAATCTCGCACGATTCCATCTTAGATTTTGTACATGTCCGCGCTCCGCGCTAGAAGTGAATGACTTTGTTCTTCATTGTTTTTTGTATTTTGGTTTAGAAGCGGTTTAATTATTGGTTTTATTTTTAAATTTTTTTTTTTTTTTTGTGAAATTGGAAATTTAAATCGTTTCAATTTATTTTTTTTTTCTTTCTTTTTAAAAAATAAATAAATGCAACTTTAATGGTTCGAAGACGCACGTTGCGAGCGTTGTTGAATTTATGTTTCGGTTTTTAACATTAGAGGGCGTCTCTCGTTGTGTTTGCAAAATGGCGGCGACCGCATTGCTAAGAGAAATTCGTATCGAAGAAATCGAGAAGTCCGAAGCAAAATTCGTCAAATATACTAACAATCCGGAATTGTTTTTAGGGTAAAGCAGTTTGACTTACTATCTGTTCATAAAAAACGAAAAAAAAGCTTAAATTAATTTAAAAAATGAAAAACCAACCAAATTTCGTTTTGGGTTTTGAACATTGACAAGAACAAGTGCTTTTTCTAGTCTTAATTTTTTACTTTTATATAAAAAGATATTTATCACTTTTGATTTATCGTTTATCAGGAGCAGAACGGAAACTGCCATTGGGTTATTGAAGATAGCTAAACGAGTTTACGGTTTGTACGAAAAAAATGACGATGATAAAAAGATTCTTCCGCGGCTTATGATCGATGGATTTGATGACGAGCAAATTTGGCAGCAAATCGAAATCGATAATTGCGCGTGCAAAAATCGACTCATCAAACGTGTGGCGGAATTAGCGACGAGAAAAACACCATCTGATCGCCGAACCGACAAAAAACAAACTCAAGATGAAAACGAAGACGAAGACGAATCATTACTCCAAACCGAAGACGAAGACGAAGCAGAAGAAGATAAAGAAGAAGAAATAAAAACGAAAAAAAATGCTAGGAAGAAAATAATTGGCCGCAAATGCGGAAAGAAATCCGCAGTGGACGACAATTTTTTTAAATTATCCGAGATGGAGGAGTTCCTCGAAGCAGAAGAGAGCAAAATGGAAGGTGCAAAGCCAAGTGACGACGAATCAATCGATTATTTTGAAGATACTGCGGATTTTGAAGACGAAGATGTCGATAGTGATGACGATGTAAGAAAAAATTAACAAAAATCACCCAAACAAAAAAAATTTTTTTTTTTTGGCGGGGGGGGGGGGTTATTAGTCGAGTTTATCCAATTTGAAGTTGTTCATAAAAAGCAGCTGTTGCTGACACTTGTTATTGGCCAGGTAAATTATGGTCAATTTTGTTTTTGTCACGGCACGCCAAGTGGAGTCGAGAGTTCGGCCGAATTAATTAGTCGTGTGAGGGAGCGCTATTTTTATTGGATGGCATAAATTTAGGGTAAATTAATAAGAAATTTTTTTTAATTTTTTTTATTTTTTTATTTAAAGGTTACGAAAAAAAAGTATAAATACGACGACTTTTTCGATGGAATCGGCGCGGACGACACTGCCGAACCGGATGGAAGTTTTGAGTAAGAAATTTAAATTTGAGAAATTGAAAATTTTTTATTTATTTATCGTTTTGATTTGTTTACCGCGACTTTGTGATCCGTCCGATCGTATTTCTCGTTGCTTTTAAATCTAAACTCGTATGAAATTTAATGCTGCGTCTCCCGAATCGATTTTTTTCTTCTCTAAACTTGAGACAGATATAATAAAAAACATTAATATTAATTGAATAAAATCGGAATTGCGAATTTGCGCCAATCCTTGTTGTTGTAGGGCGTGCGGGAGCTTAGAGATAAGACGAAATTTTTTTTTATTTTATTATTTTTTTTTCCAACTCATCCGTCATGTGTGCAACGCGATCATCTGCAAAGAAAAGATAAACCGAGCCCGATGAACTATTGGCTCGTGTCATGCACACATTCATCATGTTGGCTGCAGATCCGTTGGCCAACACATCATTTTTATTGTGTTATATTGTGTTTCAGAAACGAAAACGACACATTAGAGCCGCGAGACGAAGACGAAGTGGGCGAAGAGGAAGTGGAAGTGGACGACGATGAGGACGACGACGCCGACGCCGACGACGACGACGATAAAACCAAATCCACGATCGAAATTCGGCAGCGGAAGGTGAAGTTGTCAAATTGTCACATACATTACGAAAGTTTAAAATTAATTTCGATTTATTGGTATATTTTTATTCGCAGTTGAAGGAAAAAATTCGGGATTTGGAGGAGATTAACATGGCGCAGAAACCGTGGCAATTGATGGGCGAGGCGACCGCTTCCGCACGACCGGAAAACAGTCTGCTGCAGGAACATGCCATGTTTGATCACGTGCAAAGACAAGGTCTGCGCTCGTGCGTGCTCGCATTATCGACGTTAATTTTTTTTTTTTTTTTTTATGCGTTTTTGTTCGCAGCTCCCGTCATTACGGAAGAAACGACGATCAAGTTAGAGGACATAATCAAGCGGAGGATTAAGGATCAAGTTTGGAACGACGTCGAACGCAAAGTGAAGCCCAAGGAGGAACCGTTCGAATACAAGAGGAGGGTCGTGTTGGATCAAGAGAAAAGCAAATTAAGTCTAGCTCAAGTCTACGAAAAGGAATACATCAAGTTGCAGCAGGTCGGGAAAACTTTTCATTATATTTCGATTTTATTTTGATTTATAATTTTTTTTGTGTTTAATTTTAGACTGAGAAAAGCGAGGAGGAGTCGCCGGCACACGTGGAAATCAAGAAGATGATGACGTCTTTGTTTTACAAATTAGATACTCTGTCCAATTTCCATTTTACGCCGAAACCCGTGATGCCGGAATTGAAGATTGTCAATAATTTGCCCGCCATTGTTCTGGAGGAAGTCGCACCCACCATGGCGGCTACCGGCACTCTGTTGGCACCCGCCGAAATAATGGTAAACGAGATTTGGATTTTAGGTAATGTTTTTTATCGTTCGGTTTGGTTTTGTCAGGCTTCGTCGACGGAAAAGGGTCAACGGGAGAAGGACAAGACGGATAAGTTGAGGGAGAGGCGATTGAAGAAGAAGTTTCAGAGCAGTCGGAGAAAGGAGCGGGAGGAACGCGAGAAGATCGCGAGTCTTAATCCTACGAGAAACAAAAGGAATAAAGATAAAAATCTCAAGGAACTTGTGCATAAAGTGGAAAAGGCCGAAATGAAAGACAGGAAGAGGACGCACTTATCGTCGACGGCCACATTTAAACGGTTAAATGAAATGAACGATTCGTCAAAAACAAATTCAAAAAAAGCGAAACATTAACGACAGTACGCAGAAAGTGTATTTTGTGAAAGGTATTTTATTTTATATAAATAAAAAAAAATGAAAAAAGGCCTAAAAGATAACCTAAACCCGGATGAACGATTTTTCTTCTTCTAGGTAATTGTATAACTTTTGGCGCCGGATTTAGAGTTTTAAGGTTTCAGAAATTCCAAAGTTACAGGCCAGAAATTTTAAACATTGAAATTTAATTTTACAGAAATCTAAACGAATGGTATTTTCCAGGTGTGATTTATTTTTATTTATTTTTATTTATTTTTATTTATTTTTATTTATTTTTATTTATTTTTATTTATTTATACTGTTTCGATATTGTTTAAATGAGTGGTTCCCAAACTGGGGAGCCACGAACTTTTCCAACATTGGACAAATTTTGAATTTGAATTTTGAATTTTTTTATAACTAATCGCACTAAGTCGCCAACTGCACACTGCAACTGTCAAGTATGTATTATGTATTACCCAGAAATTAGTTACATCGCGGTTTGTTATGACGAGCTTCAACTGTATTACGTATTTATCTGTATTATCTGTCGGGTATTATTGTTAATCGAGCCACGGAAAAATTTTGAAACATCAGGGGAGCCGTGAACTAAAAAAGTTTGGGAATCACTGGTTTAAATATTTTTTAGGTTTTTCTTGGACGACGTCTTTGGTGAAGTTTTTTCTCGGGCCATGCCACAATTCGTCTTGGTGATTTTTCTGTCTTGTTTTTTTGTTGCTTACGACATACAAGGTATCCGTTGTCCAACTGTGTGGGTTCGTTTTAAGTGCACCTAAAATGATTGCGTGGCTCGCTAAATTTGTGTGTGGCAAATGCATTGCAATAAGCACCGTTACTGTGGAAACGAATTAGAAGTTGGGAGCTAAACAAGTGGTGCCGTTACATTCCGCGCGAGTATCTCCGAAGATTATCGGATCAAGTTGAAGAATCCTGAATTCAACGGCAAGTGCAAGAAACGTTAAACGTGCAATTTCCTGAACTCACCGACCTCACCGACGGCGAAAAACATCAGTTGGAACAAAGACACTGGTAAATTAGTTTCGAGTTTCGATTTTTTTCAAAATTTCAGGCGAAATTCTATTCGTCGCTTTACGAGCGGAAGATATCGCTTTCAACTTTTGGAAATTAGTCGGTAATTGAAATTTGGTTTATTTAAGGTTTTCAATTGGTTTTTCTCGATAGGAGAAAACCCGCCGAGTTTCGAGGATTATCCGAACAGGAATTTGAAAAATTGTTGGCTGCGGCGTTCGAAAGAAGTCCGAATTCGTTGAGAAAAGCGACTTTTCCGACTAAAAACCGGTTGGGATTGATATGTTATTTACGTAAGTTCTTATCTTGCTAGAAAAAAAGTATGTACACGTAGTACGTAGTACGTACACGACGTATACATTACATTGCATACTGTACTAGCCTGTTTTCGAAATAGAATTTGTTGGCACGTAGCTTCCCCGCAATACTACAAGTGTGCCTTAATAATTTATACAATTTCACCCGAAATGGCGTAATATTGCAATGTGCACTGACCAATTGTCTGAAGTTAATACTATAGTGTGACGATGTCGATTTCATGCTTATAATTACTGAGTCTACGCTGACGTCATTCGACGCGCGAGAACTTGAATTGGTAGTTACGCTTAATAACGGGTAAATCTTGTGAACGAGTGAAGCGAGTAAAACAAGAGACAGAGTTTTTCTCAATACAATGACATTTATTTGTAACTCGAATATAACCGCGATTGCGGTTTATCGGTTACGCAACTTTGAATAAGAATTTATACAAGGACTATGCCGACATTTGGCCATTTAAATGTTATGAATAAGTTATACAGGAGACTAGATCGAATACTTATCGATCACGAGGTTTTGGGTCTTCAGTGTAGATTTTCTCGAGCGATCCAACGTTCGATGCGGGCTGCATCGTCACAACAACGTCAGGGTCCAATGTTTGTTTGGCTGCTGGTTTAACGTCTTTTTCGCGGGAATAACGTCATGTTCTGATTCTGTAACTCTGCGGAATAGTGGGAGAGGAATTGGACACGTACGGAGCTACTCGATCGAGTGCAGCAGTCGGAATTCACCCAATACATGTCGGTATGGGGAATCCGTCGCTAAATGCGGCGAGACTGGGAAGTATATCACGCTTATCGCTCTTCCTCATGCGTCCGCATGGAATTTACGGTAAAGCGTGATCGGGGAAATTACTATCGCCACACAATGTCAGTCACTTCGCGCGTCCGCGCGGTATTCAAACATATGTGGCGGCTTCACCATCCGCACCGCGCCGTAGGGCACACGCCCGGTAACTTTCAGTGCGTATGACGGCATCAATCGATGGAACTGGCAACGTACGTAACGGCTTCTGACCGCAGACAACGGTCAGGCGTCTCCATCGTCGGAGGAAAACTACACCTATTTGTTCAATAGGTGCAACATATATTTTCATATAGTTCAGTGTTCAAAGTCAAGAGTCAGGGGAATTTCCGGTTGGAAACCACCTTATATACTGGATCCAGTATCTGGCTTATCTCCGTGTTCCAATCGGAGCACTGGTTCTGGGAATCCCTCCAATCAGTAACTGGGTATCCGGATATCCAGGACACAGGATATGGATACCCAGGACACTTTTCCTGTCCAGGGGTTCAAAGGGTTAGGATACGCGGACGCATATCTTAATTCCTTACAGAGGGGTGGCTAATCCTTAGCAGGTGTTTAGCCACTTTACCAATTCTATTGAATTGGTGCAGAAACTGTCGAGAAGTATATTCTATCATTAATAAATGGATAATGTATATATTTCTCTATTCTCTAGACATAAAAACGAACGTTTTTATGTCTTTTCATTAAAACAATCGTTTTAATGTCTTTTAAGGAAATTCTGACGTCATTAGGCGCAACCGCGCCACCTAGTGTCGGTTTTTCAACTTAAATACGGTTTTAAACCGTCACAATAGTACAAAGGTTTTCAAACTTTTTAACAATACGACGCACCCACTTCATCCCAGGCGTATTGAATTTTTTCAATGATACCTTGATACTTAAAGATTTGCTAGATAAAATCGGTGACCAAAAAATGTTTTTTATTCTTATCAAGTAATTGTTAAAACTGATGAGTTTTTAAAGTGTTTTTTGGATTTGGAAATATTTAGGTCGTGTTTTTATTATTTATAAAAATGATTATGTTAGTTGAATTGTTTAAGTGACTCAGGATTTTGAAATTGTTGTTTGACCATTGGTCGAATGATTTTTATTTAGGAATGTGGGGGTTAACTCTTCCTTTTTTTTACATCCTGTTTGATAAGAATAAAGTTAGTAGCAAGTCGTGTGGTGTGAATTCCTTTACAAAAATCAATTTTGGTAGTTTAAAACCGTTTTTGAACCTATTTGGATTGATTCACGTTACATTAAGTATGAGAATTTAATAAGTATTGCTACTGCAATCTACAAAAATTTAAGGGGGTCAATAAGTTATTTTTTTGTAAAATATATTTTTCTCAGTTTGTAGTTGACGTGGTTTGGTACCACTGAAAATTTAGAGATTGTTTTCTAGTTGCTCAAATTCTTCAGCAAATGATTGTATAAGAAGGCTAACATCTTTCTTTGACACGACTGCTTCGTCAGCTGATACTCCAAGTTGAATGTTTCCATTATAACTTGTGATTACTATAGCTGTAGCTGAAAGGAAAAATAGTGTGTTCAGAGAAAAATAACAGCACAAAATAAAGTAAAAAAACTAAAAACTTTATAAGTAATGACATTCAAATTGATTTGGTTGTAATCGTCAATTTGTACGCATAAACATTGATTTTGACACGTTTTTGTTGGCAGATTTGCAAAGTAAAATACAAGTTAAGTTGATAGATTGAGCAATTTGAATTTAACGTAATTTAACGTAGGACCACTTGGTAAGGCCCCTAACAGAGCCGGATTAAGGCTTCTGGGTCACTTACGACGTTGGGGCCCATAAATCAAGAGCGGGTTTGTGGGTCCTTGCAGTTCTGGAAGGAGATGTGTAGAAATAGTCCACGTGCTATTTCTACACGATTTTGTGTAGAAATAGTCCACGTGCTATTCCTACACGACTTTGTGTAGAAATAATCTACGTGCTATTTCTACACGACTTTGTGTAGAAATAATCCACGTGCTATTTCTACATGATTTTGTGTAGAAATAATCCACATGCTATTTCTACACGATTTTATGTAGAAATAGCCCACGTGCTATTTCTACACGATTTTGTGTAGAAATAATCCACGTGCTAGTTCTACACGATTTCGTGTAGCAATAGTGCACGTGCTATTTCTACACGATTTCGTGTAGAAATAGTCCACGTGCTATTTCTACACGATTTTGTGTAGCAATAGTCCACGTGCTATTTCTCCACAATTTCGTGTAGAAATAGCCCACGTGCTATTTCAAACGTTGCTGCAGTAGTGTAAATGGTAAATGGTGAACATCTAGGCCAAATTTTTGTATAATTACTTTTACTTACCAACTCTAACAGAATGCGGAGGAAAAATACTATACTCCAGAAGTTCGTGACCCAGATTATTGAAACACCGATTCTGCTGGAAGGGCACATTAGTTACGAGCATTGTGTACTCTAAGCTGTAATAAATACAACCAGTAATGCAAACGGGAAGACGATTTAAGATAAGCTTCACCCCTAAGTAGTTGAAATAATGAAACTGCGTGTTTTTTAATCTGCTCGCAACTTGCTTAGTAGTTTTCAGCCGCTCCAACGCAGTCTCTTTACTCAATTCAAGAGGCATTACGAAATGGGAAGCCCTATTCTGAAAAGTAACTCGTTCAGATTCACTTTGCATCGCCACAGGAATAAAGGCATGCACATCGTTCGACGGCGGAGATTTGTGCCGAGAAAAATATCTTTTCAACGCACCGGCTACGCACGACACCATAATATCATTGATCGTTGCTCCGGTTGATTTTTGTATTCGCTTTAACCTGGACATAGAATATGGCGGCGACGGCTCAACGATTCTTCTGGCCGTTTGCTCCGGACCGTGTAGAATATTGCAGTCTCTCGCAAGCAGCTGCTCCAGGATGTAATATTTGGGGTAGTAGAACAAGTCGGTGAGGAAAGCGGTCAGTGGAGAATCTGGAGACGGTGTTTTCGGTTTTGAGCTTATGTATTTGATAGGTTTTTCATCCAGAAAGCATTTATTTATCATTCGGAGGATGTTGTAGCCATCACCGAGGCAGTGGTCTAATCTTATAAAAATCACATAACGAGACTCACCGGCGAAGTCTCGGTCTAATGGAAAAAGGTGCACGAACCACGGCGATCGACCTTTCGGTAACTCTTGGCTTTGGAGATGAGAATATATGTCGTTCAGTTGATTTTGATTTCTGGGCGACTGACAATCGTACACTCGGACGTGATCGTTAATTGAGAAATTGTTGTCCGGCATCCAGTAAAAATATCCGCACGATTCGGAGGCGTGTTGTCGGAGATGAGGGAAGCTGTGTCGACCGTTTTGCTTCGCGTCGGTCCACTCGCTCTTGACTCTGTTTTTAGTTTCTTGCAAGTCAAAAGTTCCTTGGAAAATCATAAAGAAACCCATGACCGCTTCGTTTTTTTGTCCGTGCATTACAAACATGCTTTCCAAGCAGTCCATGAAGCTAATCCAGCGTCCGTGTTTGAGGCATAGGTAAAGTCTCGCTGATTGCCTGAACAATTCGGATATTAGTAGTAGCGGGAGAAGCAATGCGAAACAAATTGCTGCCGTTAAAAAACAAATGAGCGCTACGGCAAACTCACTCATTTCGAGCAATGTTGAGGCAAAGTTCAAATGGCTCGTTCGTGGATTTGTCCGCACTTTTGAACGGTAGAATTTCTGTGTCTGATGATGATCGTATCTTCCAGCTGTACACCTGGACTTTAGTTTAAAACAATAAAATATTTTATGACTAGTGGGAATCTGTATTGTTTTATTCTGTATTGATATTGAATACGCTTTTATACTGTTTACGCATTTGTTAATTGTTCCATCTGTTTGTGAACTAAAACAAATTTTTATTAATAAGAACGGCAGAAGAACGAGTATTGTTATTGGCAATACTTGTGGTATTGCTGGGAAGCTGTCCTAAATATTAGCAACGGCCGGTTAGCGATTTAAAAAATAAAAAAAATAAAAAAAAATCGAAAAAGGAAATTTTTTGGTGGGATATTTTAGCTTCGACGGCGACCAAATTTCCACGCCGTCGTTCTCAGCAAGAAGCAAAGGATATCGTACTTTAACAAGCAACCCGGTCCCGAAGTGAATCCGAATCCGAAAATGCACAAGTACGACGGAACGAACGATTGTAGTCAAGTCAGTGTCGTCAGTAGCACGAAACCGGACAAAAATATTCAAGAAAAGAAAATTTTCTTGAATTTGTAATCTTTTGGCTTCAAATATGTAAGTTGAATAATTTGTTGACATTAATAAACATTAATCAACATCAATCAGTCTTTAAATTATAATCTATTACCCTTTTATTCTTATAGGAAAGATTTCAGATTCGATTTTTAAATCGATTTTTAAATCGCCCGCGTTATAGTAAGACTTAGAACGGAAGCAATTCTAAGATGGAAGACGTAATAAGGTAGAATTTAAAAAATTAAGGTTTTTATAAAATGTAGCAGTTTAGTCGCATAATTTTTATTGATAAAATGGAGTTCGACGCTTCTTTTTAATTCTATTTATTTACGCTTTCTTTTAATTCTACTTATTTACGCCTTCTTTTAATTCTACTTATTTAAGCGTTCTGTTCGTCTACATTTAGTGCAGTACCTTTTAGCATTTGGTTGTTTCTTTCCTTTTTTTCTGTTTTAACTTTAGTTTTGTTGTTTCAGATGACGGCTGCCAGGATCCAGGAGTACTTGTCCACTAGCGGGACAACCTAGTAAGTAGCACTTGTGTTTTGTCTTTATTGTGTGTTCGGTGTTGTAGGGATGTGACACATTGTGCTACGTTCCTATGTCATTGGAGACTGGATAAAGATAAAACAAAGTGTTACTTATTGGATTGTACCTGCTCGTGGATTTTTGTAAAATGCTAGATGGCTGACTGTAGCCTATCTTAAAATTGGCAACCACTATACACCACCCCCTCCTTATACTGAGGAAAGATTTATTTTTTTTAATATATGTTGGACTTAGAATAATTTCATGAAAAGAAACTTAGAAAAAAAAAATTTTATTATAAAAAATTTTAAAAAGAACTTAGAAAAACAATTACAATAAAAACTTAGAAAAAAAAATTACAACAAAGACTTAGAAAAAAAATTACAAAAAAACTCTAAAAAAAAAACTCGGTTATAATAAAACAGCCGGCCGCCGATTTTCGACG
>JAQFXT010000516.1:0-34258 GCA_034683725.1 Strigamia crassipes
CCGATCTGTGTAGAAATAGCATTTGGACTATTTCTACACAAAATCGTGTAGAAATAGTCCAAGTGCTATTTCTACACGAAATCGTGTAGAAATAGCATGTGGGCTATTTCTACACGATTTCAAGTAGAAATAGCACTTGGACTATTTCTACACATAATAAACTACACTTCATGTTTTCATTTAACTGTTGCTGTTCGTTATGGATAATATGGAACACGATAAACAATGCTTTTTAAAGTGGGTTGTCATTTGTCAACCATTATGTTTTTTCTGTTATGCCATCAATCGTAATGTGTATTTATTGTATTTTTATTTTGTTAGCTTTTTGTAAAACACTTAAAAAGATGAAAAGAAGTTTATTTTATCGAAAGCTCAAAATTGTTTAATATAAATCAAGTGAACAGAAATTTGTTTGGTGTTTCATAACTACTATCCAATAAGAGGCTCTAAACTACATAAAGAAAGAAAAGTTTACAATTATTCTTCAAGCTTATTGGTGATTTTAGTAAAACTCACATTTAATTGTAGTAGTCGGAATGGGTCTCTTACTAATTTTGTTTTTATCTACATGGTCGTTTTCATCGTTTTCATCCGAATGGGAGTCTTGTTCTCTACTATGATGGTATTTCGAAATAGTATCTCCATCTTCACCTTCGTCATCGTCGTCACCATCATCTTTATCGTAGTCACTATCATCTGTTGCATTACATTTTGCAGCCACAACAACAAATGCTAAAAACAGAAATAGCTTCATCTTTGTCGAATAGGTTGTGCGTAGAAATTCTGATAACTATTTGATCCTGACAATCATACGAGGAAATTTATTAAATTTATTTTATTCATTAAATAATAAGATTTAATTATGAATTTCCTCGCGTGTCAAATTTATGACAACAAATTGTGTCAATTCTCAGGAATGTTAGTGATTTTAAAGCTTGAAATACGGTACACTTCTTTTTTTTCCTTATTGCATAATCTGTGCAATTACGGAACATAAATTTCACATTATGTCGCAACGGTTTCAAAAAGAGGATTGCCAAACAACATAGGATAGATAAATTTATCCTTAAAACATTGCTATTTCTCTTTAAAAGAATTTTATTGTGCAACTATAAATATTTTATTGGTTGGTTCATCATGATTTACATTATTGTTCGTCTTCATTTTTCAATGTGTTTAGAATAATTTTTCGGAAGGGTTTGAATGATTCCGCTGCAAGGTTTCTAAGCGATGCTATCTGCTTCATAATTCCTAATCTAGTTGCTAAAACTCGGGTGCAGCATCCATCGCCATGTTGTGCAGATTCAATCGCGCAACATCTTTCAGTTAGCAAACATTGACGGCTCTTACTATCGATCTGACAAGAGCGATTACGAAATACAAATCGCTCGCAAGACGTTATTTTTGGGCAGTCTGTAATTAAAAGCATTAAATTTTGAGTTGACTCTATAATACTGGTAAATATCGTATCAATAATTTTAAGTGAATTTACCAAAAATATGATGTTGTTCTTCATCACCAACATCAACCTGGTCATCTCGTTTTGCCTGTGGATGTTTAGCATTAGCAGCAACAGAAAATTCAAAATAAACGAAAAGCAGAAACAGTCCCGTTAACAACTTCATAATTCTACTCGAAATGAACAACCAATATTGAAAATGATGCGTACTTATATTTACCCCGCAATTTCATGTACTAAATCAATGTCAAATGACTAACAAAAGAGAAATAGCTAATTTAACAAAGACGTTTTATTCGCAGCAGTTTTTAGTAAATTATTTATTTGTCCTTAGTAATGCACTTGCCGGAAATAAATTGCAAGTGACTGATGTGATAAATCCTCTTCGATATTGTCAGATTCAATGAACCCAAATCAATAGTAGAAAATCTACAGTAACTGCAGCAAAGCCCGCCAACAGTTTAAGTGGGGGCTGTTTAGTTGTTTTTTCTTGTTTATCTTAATTTGTTCAGTCCATTTTCTTATTTACTGCACAGTCTGCTCAAAAACCAAATAATTGGCCCGGCTATTTGGTAGCCACCAATAATAAGAAACATGATGTTGTAACTCCCGGTCAAAGCTCTAAATGGACCTAATTTTAAAATTAAAAATAAATACATTACATTTTTAATAAAAACTAAAATTGTAACCAAAAAAACCAAAAAAAAAACCGACCTACAACGCTTCCTATTAAAATTGCTAAGATTCCGCTCAACATTGCCGACACCGTGAGAGCAGGACCGAAAAGATTGACACCCAAGTGTTGTTTGTACGTTACGGCAGCAAGAATGGACCATATCCCCGTGCACAGTCCCGTAACGATACATACCATCAACAACGACAAATAATTCGGCAGAAAACCCGTAATAAATATCGCCAGGCCGCTTATTACGTTGATAGCGTAGTAACAGTAGGTGCGGTTGACGAACGACAAATCAAAGACCCAACCCAAGGTTGATCGGGCTAAAAAGTCGGCAATTGCACCCGCAGAAAGCAGATAAGCAGTTCTGTCAAATGAGTGCGTGTCCGGGATTGCTTCGAGAGCAAACTCTGGTATTATGATTGGATATGTGGCCATCGAGAGGTACGGTGCAGTGCAGCCCAACGTCAGGAAGTAAAAATCGCTATTTTTAAAAAAAGATAAAAAACTTTCCCGTGTTTGGTTTTCATTTTCACGTTTAAACGAAGCAACTTCTTTGGATAATTCGAGCTGCAAGTCGTTTGATTTGCGCGTTTTTAAATGCCATTCGACGGGCTGGCAAAGAGCAGCCGCGACGCAGATTTGAAGACCGATTCCTCCTAAGTAGAGGAAGGCGCTGCGTACTCCTACCAAATTAAACAAGGGGTCGACGCAGATTGGAAAAATAATACAACCAAACGCTTGACCCGCTGTGTAAATGCCGTTTGCTAGTGACGCGTGTTTATCGAAGTAAAGTGTTGTTAAAATGGCTGATGGATAGACGCAGAAACTAGCTCCGATTCCTTAAACGAGAAATTTTATCAACCTTCTGCAGTGGAATGAGTCAGTAACTTACCTACTACGATACCAAAATAACCGAAGAGGAGGTCGAAAGATGACGCCGAGGAACTAAGAGCGAATCCCAGGGTCATTAGAATGCTACCGGCAATCATTACCGCCCGGTAGGAATATTTATTACTAAAATAAATTGCAACCGGGGCTGTTGTAAATAAGCAACGTAATAACACTTTTTTAAAATTATAAAATTTTTTATTTTTTTTTATTTTTTAATGAAAACTCACCAAAAAGACGAGACATGCCATTACATAGAACTGGAACCCAAATTGCTTTGTGTCGGCTGTCTTGGAATATTTGGCTGGTCACGCCTAACATTAATAGACCGCCAATAGCCGTGATACCAAACGCGAGGAAATAAATAAAGGCAGAGGCAAAAGCCACGACCCATCCCCAACCACCATCAGGTGCAATTGATGCGCTTTTAATCACCATGTTTTAGGTGTGTGAAGTGTTGGATCAATTCTTTTGTCTTTTATACGTGGTATAAACGTGACTTAAAGCGGCTTAGTTTTCGTCGCGAGGTTGTGTTTGCTTGGTTACATCGTTCATCGAGTACTATTTATCGTTTAGTCTTTTTTAATCCAGCAACTTGCACCTTGTTTCATCCTGAATAGCAGCAATTAGCAACCCAGACGGATAAAAAAAAACGACTCATTGACGAACATCTAAGGCTTTATTTCGATTTATTCGTTGTGCAGACAAAGCAAACGAGAAAAAAAAAAAGAGACAAAAACATGATCGTATAAATCAAGTCAGAATTATCGCAAATGACCCACAAAAAAAAAAAAAAAAAAAAAAAAAAAAAAAAAAAAAAAAAAAATACAAACACCGATTCACACGCAGGCTAATTAACAAATCAGCACTAATTAAATAAATAATTAATCGAATGATTAAAAGTGCTGATCTTTGCTAAACAACCTGCCGATCCAACCACCGCGAGGACGTTGTCTTTCGGGTGCCGGATGGCGCAGACGACGAAGTACCGCTGGTCCGACGCCGTAACCGAGCCCTAACCAACCGAATAAAACGCAAACGAAGAAAAGACAGAGCAAAACCAAAGGCGTTACTCCGACGGAGAAGGCCACGTAAACTCCGTCGCGATTGATCATGACGCACGATCGGCCGCATTTGGGGCACGTAAACTGTTGACTGTTGCTTCCGGTTCCCGTGCCACTCACGTTCCGCAGTTGACCGCCTCCGGAGGGTAACGCCAGTTGGTTTCCGGATGCTGGTTTGCGACGGTGCATCCGACTTAATTTTTTTGCGCCGTCGTTGTCTTTATCCCCAGCAGCCAAAGCCGAACCCCACGTTCCTTGCCAGTCTTCTAGTTTGTCTGCAATAATCAAATCATTTTTGGGTCATTTACTCGCTTTTGGGTCATCCAAACTGCCCCACTGTCAGCTCCGGTCATCCTAGGGGAGCGCCCCGACGTCTGTCCATCCTGCATCGGTACGAGGGAATTGCTGCGATCGGTGCGAGATCTTAAGCGTCGGATGGCAACTGGAATGCGACTTTCTTTTCGTACCAGGTCGCCCATATCGTCCATGTCTCCGCCTTCGCGACAGCAGCTGTCCAATCCATGTTTCGGTTCCTTTAGGTCGTCATACATGCTCGTGGGATCTCCCTCTAATTAAAAAACCAAAATTAATTTTTTTTTTTTTTTTTTTTTTGGGGGGGGGGGGTTTATTTTTTTTTTTTACCTTTGTCTCGGATGTCCAGAAAATTTAATAAGTCCATTCCGCCAACATTCATTGCCCTCGGGGCATTGTAGTACGATGACATTCCTTGAGAGATATTGGTGAATTATTTAGGAGTAAATTGGGACTAACTTTGATACTTTAAAAGTTTTGATTAACGAGCGCTCATTGAGGGTCTTGAACGGAGGCTAACTATTGACAGCACAACGATACGAATCACGGCGAGAACATGCCGTGAATTTACCTAAGTTTTTGTCCAAAACTGCAAAGATGGGAAATGGGAATTATTATAAATTCTAAAAAGAATAGAAAAAATGTCTTACTGAATTTGGAGGTTACAAATGAAAATACAAACAAGGGGAGGCGCGTGCAGTTTCATTTTTACACCTGATATTGTAGGAAATGGGTTTAATTCGGCTTGGAATTTAGTCGGAGCGTTTTTATTTTTATTTATTTTTTTTTAGTTTTAACCGTTTGGTGGCAATATGATTTACGTCACAAAAAGATTCTCTGGAAACAAAAAACAGCAACTCCATTCCATAGTTAAAAAAAAAAAAAAAAAATTCTTTTCGGACTTTATTAACAAAATTGTAAGTGTACATCAGTCAGGAATCAAATTTTAAAAGCAGACTGGGTCAATATGAAGCCTAGGATCTTCGGAATTGAAATTCTTTTATTAATTTTGTACATCTTTTTTTTGATTGCTTGTACTTGCAATCCTGGAAATTGTGGAGACAAAGCTCACGGACATTTTCTTTGAAGAAAATTTTTAAAAAAAAATGCACACGATTTTGGAAAATTGAAGAAGAAAAAATATTTTCATTCCATGCCGTATTTCATTCCCTGCCCCGATTGGGGATACTCTAAAATTGTCCTGGATGAAAGAGAGATCATATTACTTCTCTTCTTGGGAGAAATGACAAAGGTGAATGACGTGCAAATGTGAAATTTGTGGGAAAAGTTAAAAATAATTATTTTCAGTAGATTTGGCTAACAATTATGACATTTTACCATTGCCTCACCATCATCAGACATCGATTTTTGGAGAAATATGTACCGAGGTACTCAGCTGGATGAACCTACATGACCAAAACTGTGGAATGGAGCCATAAAATAAGTTAAAAAAAATTAAATTTCTTCATTAGTTCACAGTTTTAATGGTTTTTCTTTCTAATATTTCTAGACCTCTAAAAAAACAGCAAAATAGAAAAAAAGATCCCGAAAGCAAACGGTATAAAATTGTTTAATAATTTGTTATACTTTTAATTTTAATAATCCTAAATTTGTAGTTTTAGAAGAGAAGACTTAACTGTACATTAAAATAAATAAAAATAGTAAAATGTGATTTAGTTAGGTATTGATATTTAATGTTACAAACCTCAAAGTGCTAGAATATCCTACCTGAAGTTGGGTATTTTATTTTGTCCAATCAGGTTGACAGAATCCAACCAAAAAAAAAAATCAAACAGTAATATCGTAATGTGTAATATTTTTTAATTTTCCAGTTTAAAATTTTTTTTCATTTACACATATAGACAAGATAATAACAATTTTCAAATTTCAACAAGAAATGAAAAGGACATGTATTGTTGAGCCAGCCTTCTGCTGTATATATTTGTTGAGTGCTTATCCATAAATTCAATTAATTTAAGACCGCCAAATCATAGCTCGCTAATGGCGTCTCGGTCTCGGTCTCGGTTTTGTTGCAAAATGTTTTACCCTCGATCTGGGTAAAGGTGACGCCAATCGTTTCGAAGTCTTTAGATGATGCGCAACCGATTTTTTGCCGGATTTGCTAGATTTGCTGGTGTTCTGCATTGTAATTAGTGAATAATAATTAAAGTATAAGTTCGTGGGACAAAAGAGGCCAAATACAATCAACTCACTGTCTTCTTTAGGGCCTTCTGTTTTTCTTTGTTTGCTTTTTCTTGACGTTTGGTGGCCAGGTAATCCTGTACTTCTTGCTCGATTTGTTTCTTTTTCCTGTCCTCCTCCTCCACTCGCCGTTTTCTGTCTTCCTCTTCTTTCTTCCTCCTCTCATCGTCATCTCCCCGTTTCTGCGTCTATGTAAATAAAATGCAGTTTTAAACAATCGAAGCAAAAGTGACTTCCTGTACTTATTGGAGGACTTCGCGCGAGTATAGACTCTAGCATTTTACAATTCTCAACGTTTATTTAACCAATCAAAACATTTATTTTATTTTGTATTTTTTTTCCATGTGCCATTCACAATATTTTTTCGAACCAGAACTTTTAAGACATAGCTACATAAGACATTTCAACATCCATAATATTCTTTACCTCCTTCTTTCGCTGTTTTTGCTCGTTGGATGAATAACCATCGCGTCGATCCTGCCGCGGCGGCGCGATTCGACCGCGGCAAAGATAGCGGTCAGGGGGCTCGGAATGTTGCGAGTTTGCGCTTCGACGCGAAGATCTGCGTGATTGAGGCGACCCCGAAAGGTTACGCCGAGTCGGTGTTCGGTGAGTTTGTTCACTCTGCGAATACGGAGAACAGTGCGACGAATGTTGCGGAGAATGTTGCGAATGCGAACTTTGTGGCCGAACTTTCTGCGATTGGGCGCTTTTCGGCCGAGCTTTAGGCGAGTGGTTACGCTTCGCACGAGCACTTGTAGGCGAAGTGCGCAGGTGCGACAATCTTTGCGCGGGACTGTGCGGGCGATTTTGACGCTGCAACGAATTCGGGGACTGAACCCGCTGCTGCGAGTGAGGTCTTTGTTGCGCCGAACGACGTCGGGGCGGTGAGTTTTCTGGTAGTTTTAATTTTTGATGTCCACGATCTTTCGGCTCGTCAACATTTCGTTTCCGCGCTTGAGTTTGACGGAGTTCCGACTTGGGAAGACAGCGTTTGGCTTTGCACAGAACACGTTTTACCGTAGGAAGATCTTGCTGAAGATGGATGTGTTTGGAGGTCGAGCGATGCGAATTTCCAAAAGGATTTTTTGACTTGAAAACGTTCCGTTTCAGCGAGGCGAAATTGTCTTGCGGTTGGCGCGACTTGGGCAGACAACGTTTCCACGTTGGCAGTTTCTGGTGCGCCGAACTGTTTTTACAATGAGAGCTTTGCGTCCTGGGAACAAATCGTTTCCACGTGGCGATTTGTTGGTGCATCGGAACGTGTTTGCTACTTCCACGCTTCTCGCTAAGACCAGCTTTCCACTTAGGAAAACTGTTTTGACCGTGTTTGGTGAGAACACGCTTCGACTTGTACAAACCTCGATGTAGTTGAGCGTGTTTAGCGACCACGCGGGAATGCTTAGTCTTAGAACGGAGTCGAGGATTTTTCTGCAGACAAAAAATTGTATTTCAGATTAAACTTATTAGGTATTTAACGTTTTTTTTTTTATTACTTACAGACAGGGTTTTCACACGTGGTAAACTTGTTTTATGGTGGTTGACTCCCGCGAACGAAGATGTCGTTTTCAAACCCATGTTTTCGAAAGTTCGTGCCGGTCCGCTCGCATCGACTGCAGGTTGCTTCGCGAGTGCTCTTTTAATCATCGTAAGTAACGGTACCTGTTTCACCTTATTAAGACCCGTTCCTTTAGCTTTAAACAGGTGCGGTACTGATTTCCTTTTTATCTTGGCCGAACCGTTAGCTTTAACTTTAAGCTGCCGAACTGATTTTGCCTTTACTCGTTGCGGAGTTGATGTTCCTTTCAATAGCTGCGGTACAGATTTAATCATTGTTTGCAGCGTATTTTCCTTAGCTTTTGGCACACTCTTCGGTACCACCGGTGTTAATAGAGGCAAAGGGACTACCTTGAGTCTTCCTCGAGCCTTTTCTCGCTCGTTATGAGCGCTCACTTTCCTCCTGTGGTCGTCGGCCTCCCTATACCAAGCTGCCATCGATGCTTTTGCACTTACTGGCGATTTGTACCTGTAAGGTTGGCTTTTGGATAATTTCGGGGGCGCCTACGAGTAACAAATGATTAATTGAAAAATTTAGTTCGTTAGGTGGTCGATGTTAGTCGTACGGGATCTATCGATCTTTTATTGGCCCAATTGACCTTAAATCGCGCCGATTTCCTGTTGTTATTTAGGCTAAAAGATTGCTGCGCTGAATGACGTTCTTTACTTTGTGGCTGGCTGTTAATGTGGACTTGCGCTGACCATCCAATGACTGGTTGACCGTCGGAATTTACTTTCTTCGGATATAAATTATCGATTTGGGGTGTTAATGGAGTCGATGTTTGGGGTTAGATTTTTACCTTTATCTTCGAGGCTCCTGAATGACCCGGTGTAGGAGTCCTCTTAGGAGCTGGGGATTCGTGGTCTAAGGATGAGTGTTTGGAACGGTCCGAAAGCGGGGTTGGGGTCTTAGCCGACTCGTCTGCAGCCAGCTGAGTCTTTTGAGATTCACTTGCAATTTTTTTTTTCATTTTGTTTTTTTTTGAACGGTTCGTTCGGGAAAACATTGATGGGATCTGCAAAGCCGGAATTTAATTTTTTTTTTTTTTTTTTTGGGTTTGGGAGTTTTTTTGTTGTTTTTTTTAAAAAAAAAAAAAAAAAAAAAAAATTTATTTAATATTTTTTTTTCGATAATTTGTCACTAACTTCCGGAACTTTTGCTAAAGGCTTCACAAATCGTTTAGAACGGAAGTGTGAAATCTTTAGTTTTCTGCCTTTTTTTCCCAAACATCGAGGTTTCTTTATGGGTCTTCGGCTCATTTGTGTCTGTCGAGACATTTTTCGCGCAGGATTTGATTCACTTGTAAAAATTATGTTATAAGGCCACAAATATACGAAATGTTCTTAAGCCTAAATATAAATGCTAATATAGTCTTACCTTTTTAATTTTTACTCGATGATGGGTTTGTGTTAATTTGCATGTTAACTAAAGCGGTAATTTAATTCAATAGATTCGGCCTAATTTGGCAAACCAAAACCTTCTAATAAATGCAACGACTGAAGAATTTTAAACAAAAGGGGATTTTGAACTGTTTTTATCCCATCTGGTGGTAAATTTCACATTTCAACTCTCATATTGTTAAGAGCGACTGAAATTTAGAATTCATTTCTCATTTTATAAAAAATTTGGTCAGGAATTTCACAACGTTGACCAATCGTGATAAAAAAACAGAAATCATTTCATTTAAACTTAATACATCATTTATTTAACTCGAATAAAAACAAATAAAAGTTGTGCAAATACAATAAATTATACAACTAAATCAATCGAGTTCGATCCGGGTAATTGCGTTTATTTAGTCCAGTTCTGTCGCCCCTTCATCAACTTCGTTATCCTGATTGAGTTTTTTAAATTCAACTACTTGGGCAAATATAAACTCCAAAATATGTTTGGCACTCCGATTAACCAGTGGCAAACGTGTGGTCACAGCTAAAATTTCACCACATTCTCGGACGTAATACTCCAAATCGTCCTCGTTGCATTTATTGGTCACTTGCGCCAACCGCGCTCTTTCAGACGAGAAAGCTTCGTCCAGATCGAAGAGTTCTAGCGATGGAGTTGGGAGTTCCTGGAACACGGGTGGGAAAACCGCTGGTTGTAAAGGCGGATAAGGGGCTTCGAATTGCGGAGTTATGAGTCGAAGTGGTTCGTGTTTAATGGAGAGTTGCTCAAATGCTCTGAAAACGACATTTGTTTTTACATCCAAATTAAACGAAATTATTATTATTATTTTTTTTTACTTGATTGCGTTTGGCACAACTTTCATGTCCACTTGAAACAGTTTCGAATCGAACAATTTCGTATAATCGGTGGGAATTTCGTCGCTCTCTTGCAAACAAACGCGCACATTCTCAGCTAATTTAGCGATGTCAGGCGTGGTTCGATAGTCTGTGATTTCTGGCGAGTCCGCGTCGATTTCGTTCAATTTCAAACCCGTACCCGTCAAGTACTGAAACAAAACATCACGAATCTTGTCGTTTTCCTCTTTGTCGATGTACAAATCGCTGAACATTAACCCCGAACCCAAAACCGCGAGTTTTCCGCCACTTTTCTAAATCAAAAAGGCGTAATGATCAAAACGACGTCATTTTAACTCGATAGTCAAACGTACAGGATTCGTGTAGAAGGCACAAACTGGTCTGTCACGAGGTACAGCTATGCTTCCGGTCGAAAGAACAGCAATTGCTGGTTTGGCGACGTTTAAAGTCGCACCAAACGGATAAAGAAACGACAGTGCCCTTAAATTGGAAATACATCAAACAATTCAATACTTTTTTTTGTAGTTTTTTTTTATTACTTCGAGTCATTTCCTTCGTCGCTCTGAAGCCCGGGAATTGATTTTCCTGCTGCTTTGCTAATTGACCTGTTGAGGACCCCGTTTGAGACGAGACATTCTTTGGGGTGAAAATACTTGTAGTACATCGACCGAATAACGGAATCTAAAATTATTAAAATTATTATAAAAAAAATTATTTAATTTTTAAAGGATAAATATCGTACCGCTGTTAACCATGATTCCGAATTCTTCTAAAAAGAAGTTGATGTTTGTTTTGAATTTTTTCTCACCTCCTTCGCCCATTAAAACGAGAATACTCCCACCAGAACTCATGTATGTGGTCATACAATTAAACTGTTTAAATAGAAAATTCATATTTTTTTTTTTATTATTATTTTTTTTTTTAGAAAACTTAATTAATTTATTACTTCGTGTTCGGTAAATTTTTCCCGGGGTCCTCCAAACACAAATACGCGCGCTTGGTTCAGGATTTCGACCGATAGTTCTTCTTTATTACTGAAAAATGGAATTATTGCGAGTCATTACAGCGAAATTGCATAATGACTGAAGGATCAATACTTTGAAACTTTCCATTGAGATTTTAAATTTCGTTGTAAAGACTTTAAACCGTCGCTGGTTGTCAGGATTTCATTTTTAGATGCATTGAAAATGATTGTCGAACTTTTTTCAGCACTTGAAGCAATTACCTATTGAGAAATTAAAAAAGACATAAAGTATGTTCGCTGTTTCTACGGTAACCATGGCAACAAATACAAACACGATCAAACCGAAACAGCTTTGAGTCCTACCTGATTCTCTGCCGTTGGACCCATATTTCACGTGTTTTTTACATAAATTGCTGTCATAAATGTTTTAGTTCCCTGTCAGCATCGGAAACCAAAAATATGCTCACTTTTTCTCTTCGATTTGTTTGATACTATACGACCGACTGCTTTTTCTACCATGCTATTAAAACTTTGATATTTCACCACTAGTTGCCGCTGCAATCAGTGGTCATTTCGTAGTTTCCAATTTTACCACGGGATTAAATGACACCAATCCAAGAAAAATGAAACAGCGGATAGAAAAACAAATATAAGCAATTTATTAACGATGGACGACAAAGTAGAATCAAGTTCCCCGCCGCAAATTCAAGTTCGGCATTCAAGCGACACTGAAGAAGCCGCAGTTTGCGATGAGCACGGAGCGAGTGGCAACGGCGATCGCCCGTTGCGGTCAATCATGGATGATGACACCACAGAATCCGAATTGTGCACGGAGGGGAGTGTGGAAAAGATGACGAGCAGTACGGAAGGCATGGTCTCATTATCCGAGGACTCGTCCGGCAGAGATACTTATGCACAAGCAGCAACGGCCGTTTATTCGTGGCCCGTAGCCGCGCACTCGGACACGATCGACTTAGATGACAGCGACGATCAAATGAATGGCTTGATGGGATCGTACAGGGAGATTTCCATGGACGAAGAGGATGATGGTAAATTGTCTTTAACAATTAGAGTTCACTTTCTAGTTTAGTTGTGCGAGGCTTCGGTGTAGTGACGAGCTTCATAAGTAAACTGGAAAAAGTAATTTTGAAGTTTACTTAGGCATTTTTGTGTTTTATTTTGATTTTTTTGATTTATTTATTTAATTTTTGTTATTTTTAGGTACTAGAGATGAAGATATGCACGCTGATACCGAGGAAGAAGTGAGCAACTTGAGTAATGATAGTAATGAGGATGAAGAAGTGACAGAAAGTGAAGAAAATAGGCGGCCAAATAGTTTAGATTTGGTTAAAACTCAAAGTATGACGAGTAGTGATTGCACGAGATCGATTTCGTCTTTAAGCAGCGCCGTTATTGATGATAAATCGGTGCAAGGCGCTTTAAGCGACTTGCCCGGGACTGTGACTAAAGATGGCGACATGGTGATGTTTGTGGCTGAAAACTTACACGAAAAAATTAAGATGGGAAGTCCTTTAAGTAAAAGAGGTAATGGATCGAAGAAAAGTTTGAATTGTGACGGGTTAATTCAATTTAGTTTAATATTAGAAGCGCCAGGAATTTCTACGTCTTCGACTCCAAGTTTGTATAAACAGGCGCTGACGCCTTCCATACCGCCAATTGATCCATCGGTCATATCAAACCTCGAAACACACGCGAGAAGTATCGCTACAAATTTAGACACCATGTTAGAGAATTTAACTGGAACTTTACACAGTGTAATATAATTTTTTTAAGGTTTAAATTATTTTATTTTATTTTATTTCGTTTTGTCTATAGATGTCGTCGTTAACCGTTGATTGTACGGATGCGTATAGGGATTGTGTTTGTAAGACTTGTGACGCGACTGATGTCAGTATTAAGGTAATTTGGTGAGGAATTATAAAATGTTATGGTTTTAAAATTTACTTTTTTTAAGTCTATGTATCAATTGATGGCGAAATGCGAAGAATTAGGAAACACAATGCGACCAATGTATCGTTTAGCTGATCAAATGTACGTATTTTTACGTTTAATTTGTTTATTTTTAATTTATGAAAGTGTTTTTACGTTACAGAAAAGAAATCAAACGTTTATTGGATTTATTTGAATCTATTGTCGGTTAGCTGCGTATGATTTTGAAGATTCGTGTCATTATCATTCCTTAGGATGTATTTCTGTGTAAATTAATGACAATAATTGAATATGTGATTATTTCTTATTAATAAACGTCTTAAATTATTAACTTTTCTAACGAGCACTATTGAATTAGTTCCGGATGTTTGCGCTAGATGGCGACACCGTGACATACGTACATTAATTAACTTCCGTTTCCGATTGTAAACACAGCTACGAAAATGGTTCGCGTGAAACATAGGTTGTATTTGATGGTTGATTTGTTATATTACGATCGGTGAATAATTTTTAAAACTATTTTTACAGGTATTTCTTGGTAGAAATAATCCCGAATGGATTCCCGTCGGCGGAAGCGTGTTCAAAACCAGTGCCGGTCACGAGTGGCGGCATTTTTCATTCGGTTTTGAATGCTGTTGAAACCCTGCATGGGGATTTTGGACTCGCATCTATTTCAAAAGAATTTAAAGGTAAACGCACAAAATATTTGCGTGAATTTTTATTACTTAATCACGTTTATTTTGAATTTTTAGCGAAATATATAAATCCTGATACGAGAATTGTGATACTGAGATGCGCCAGAGTTTCTCACAAATTTGTGGCAACTTCGTTACCATTGGTGTCGAAAATAGGAAAAATAAAAGCATCGTTACGGTTATTGCATTTAGGAGGCACTATTCGGTCGTGTAATAAGTTTCTTATTGATTATCATCGAAAACAGTTGTTTAGAAAATATAAATCATGCACTCCAGGTAAATTTTTTGAAAATATTATATTTTTCTCGTAAAATGTTTATATTTCTTTTCTTTTTTTTACAGTTGAAAAAGCAGAATTCAACAAAATTCTAGAAACTTATCAGTTGAAATCGGATTGGAAGATCTGATGTATAATGTATGTACATACGAGATCAATTAATTGCTAATTAGAATTAAACATTTTAATTTGGGGAAAAAATTTCATTAATTAAAATCTCTGTTTCGTCAAAATCAATTATAATAGCTTTATTATTTTTTGCTAAAAACCATTATTGCGGAAGATTAATAAATTGCAAATATAATATAGAATTTCTCAAAATTTATATAAAAATTTATTTGTATAAAATTACTCTAGACATTTTTTCTCCTCTGTATTTAAACGTGATTACCAAATATATACAAGAAAAAGTTTTTAATTTTTTTAATTATTATTATTTTTGTTTAAATTCATTCATCCCAATTGTCCGTCGTTGTATTTGCACAAAAATTAGTTCCCATTTAACCATTAGTGAGACCACTTGGTCCAACTAATGGTTTGTTAGTTGTCAATAAGCTATTTCCGAGCCCCACGGTCTGTATGGCTTGACCGGCGACCCTGATTGCGCCGTCGTGACACTCGAGCTATGACTCGACTGCGATGTGGACGAAAAGCAATGAGAACTGATGTTTAAATTGACGGGGTACTGCGAACCCGGCATTTGCTGCGAGCCCGCGTTCATTCCGACGTTCGTAGTTGAGGGTTGCGGCGTGAACATCGCACCCGATGGAACCATTCTTATTTGATTAGCACCTATGTTCATGTCGTCTCCATTTGAGTGATGTCCTCGCTGTTCGGAGCACGAAAGCGAGGGTATGTGATGCGGAGGCGATTGGTCGGACATGTGTGGGAACGGATTCGAGTACTGCGGTGTTGGGTTGAACGGGGGCACCCAACTGGAGTGCGGCGGCTTGGTTGCTAGTTCGCGTTGAGCCGAGTAGCATTGCAGGTGCGACATGAGTCGAAGTCGCAGAGGATCTTGTACGTCCATGCCTTCCATCGTGACTAAGTAGCGAGCGACTTCTGCGGCACATTCTCGGAATCCAACGCTGTGGTAGTCCATTGCGAATTTATGTGGGTCGTACGCAAGTGCGTCCAATCCTAAAAAAAAAAATTTAAAAAAATTAATTAAAAAAAAAATTATTTATTTTGGTTTTTATATTTAAAATTTTTTTTTTTTGTATTTGTGGCGCTTTATGCAAGTGTTTAAGGTGTTTTTCGGTGAAAACCGTAATTTTAATCGATGGAATCTGAAATTTTTGTAGAAATTGAATAATTGAGAGAATTTCCCACATCTTCATCTATCTGAGAAATGAAGCCCCTCGAGACCCTAGTGGCAAAAATGCAGCCGAGGTTGGTGTTGACCGTGGGAATTATATTGGTTCCGGAATCGTAAATGCCCTTGAAAGTTTTTCGAGCACGTGGCTAGCCTGAAGCTATCTTTAGTTGTAACCTTTTATATGCAATTTGAGGTTGATTAGATCCCCTACCCCAGTTTTTGCGAAATTTTCGAAATAAAATTCGGTTTCGGATGAAATAAAATTTAAAATTTAAAAAAAAAAAAAAAAAAAAAAAAAATCTCCTTCCTACCTTTTGAATGTAGCATTTTTAAATGGTCCACTGTCATCTGTAAAATTTCCGCTTTTTCGAGTTTGGAAGAACCCTGTGGAGAGAGAAGACTTCTCACATCAAGAAGGAGGTCGGTATTGTTGTGCTAATTAATGAAAAGTACAATAAATCAATATCGAGGTGCAACATGCAAATGAAACGAGTGAAAAAAGTGGAAAAAAAAAGTAAAAAGGAGAAAAATAAATTTTTGTTTGAAAAATAAATTACCTGTTTTTCAAATGCAGTTGGTACCAAACGACGTAATTCCGTTAAACTGCTGTTAATTCTATCACGACGCCTTTTTTCAATCAACTGCAAATTCAAAAATTCAAAAAAAAAAATTTAAAAATTTAAAAAACAAAAGTTTAGGAAAATGCGTCGCTTACCCCTCTCCGTTTCTTGCGATTGAGCATCTGACAACTTTCCACTCCGTGATTAGTCGGCCTGCAGACATAAACCAGAGGATGTCAAGCATTTTTGAGCCGACCACAGGTTTGTCGGTTCGGAAACTCACCCTTTGGAATCGTCGTCGAAGTCATCCACTTCGCTGTCGCTAAGGTTGCGCTTCATGGCCACGTGCGCGGTCTCGTGCTTGTGCGTTGGTTGGCAGTCCCTCTCTGAATGAGGAGCGAGCGCTCTGCATTCGCCCTCTAAATCGGGAGCGACGCTTTTCCCATGGGAGGCGAGCGTGCGGACACACGCCGACCCACCGCTCGAGCAATTATTGCTCCGCCCTTCACCCTCCGCAGCCAAACGGGAAACACAAACGCCACGGTGCAGCCAATCTGAGTTTGTTTTCACGGCGGCGGGGTGAAGGGTTCGAACGGAGGGCTGCACAACGTGCAATTAATGCAAATCTGGAAACAACACACTCGTGCGTTTCGCTTTGTTTATCATGGGAATGATATTTGGGTTGTTTGAAAACAAACTTTCCCAGGGTTTCGATCATCAAATCCGGGAGTTTTTATTGAAAATTTTTTTTTTTTGTAAAAATTTTCTTTGGATTTGATGCGCGGTGCGAAGTGAAGGGAATTTGGGTTTTTAATCGTGTTTTTCGTTGGGAAAAGTGTTGGAAAAATGTGGAAAAAAATCATTAATTTGTAAGTTGCATAAGCACCAGTGTAGCAGGTCGTGGGAACTGAAGTTGGAAGGGAGGAGGTGGGACCGTGTGAACAGGTCTCCCTCATCCTCCACTCAACCCTCTTGATCTATTGCGTCATTGTAGATACGAGTGATATTCATGGTGGTTTTCAAACTTCACTTGTATCGTGTTTGTATGCACTTTTCATTTATTTTATTCCTCGAAAATAACCAACTTTTATAGAAATTTTTTTTTTTTTATATTTTTTTTAAAATTCATATAAAAATAATTTTATTTTTATAACTTTTTCTAAAGACTACATCGGAACATTTAGTAAACTCGTATTAAAAATGAATTTCTATTCCATTTTTCATCGCTCCGCTGGGTTTTATGGTATTGAAAAGATATGGCAATGCCAGGTGAATCTGCTCGTGTCTGGGGGGCTGCTGGCAGCACGCATGCGTTAGTGTGGGGAGGTGAAACAAGAGGAAGGGAGTGTGGTGCGCATAGTATCGACTGTGGGAACTTTTGGGAAGCTGTATACCTGAGTGATGTGTTGTTAAAGAGGAAACGCTGAGGGGAAAAGCATAGAAAACGGTGTATGGTGGGCCGATGCTTAACTATACTAATCAGGTAATGTAAAAGAGAAAACGAACGTGGCTTTTATAGTGTTGGGTTACAAAGGGGATTGTAAAAATAAAATGGATGTATTCTTTTTATTTAATGGTGTTTTGGTTGGAAATAATTTTTTTTTATTATTTTATATTTTTGTTTGGGGATTATTATGAATTATTATGAATTTTTATGAATTTTTTTAAAAACAAGTAGTTCAGTTGTTGGTTAAGTACTTGATGTGTGTACTTAATGGCAGATGTTAAGCTCTGATGATTTTGAGCACGAGTTTCACACGACTTTTTCCTCTCTCACGACGCCCACCTACTGTGGGAAAATGTGGCTGCACGTGATTCTCAAACTTGTTATTGTTACCGTGGATCTTCGGTATTGACAGGTGTGTGATGGATGGTTGTTTCTGAACGGCGGTGTTGCAAGAATGCACTTGTTTGGTTTTACAGATTGAATATTTATTTATTTATTTATTTTTTTTTTTAAAATTATTTTTATAATTTTTTTTTTGGGAGTTGATGAATATTAATTGGAATTGTTTGAAGGTGTGGGAACGGCGTAATTCAGGGTCCCAGACATTGCTACTGGAATTTGATGAAATTAACGTAGAGTTGCCATTGGCAGTGGAAAAGAGTGTAATCTATTGTAGACATGGGTGTAACTTGACTGAAGGCAGATCGTAAAGTGCAGGTAATTTGCGGGCTTAGGATTGTGAACGGCTCTAAGATGAACATCAATCTTTGGTAGAAATTTTTTTTTTAGTTTTAAAGTGAAAGCTGGAATGTGTAAAATCCAGAAATAATGGCGTATTCGTCTTAATTAATAATTAATTTTACAATTACAAGCGTTAATTTGTAAAAAAAAAAAAAAAATTCATTAAATCTTGTTGAAATTTTACTCCATTTCCATAAACTCGAGCTGTAGTCTGCTTGAAAAAAAACAGGTGGTTTGACCCGATTGATATTGAAAACATAACGCAGGTGCAGTTATTACCTATCCGGGTTTACCACTTAACCTAAAAGTTGTGCAAGTTTCTCCTAGTCTCCTCATTTACCCCTGAATTCCTTTGTCTGCAGGACCGAGCGCGCCATCAATGATGACATTATTTGTTAATTTCGCGTGATTCGTGTCATTATTCATCCTAAATGATCTAAATCACGCGAGAACGAGAGAAATGAATGTCCGGAGCAGTTTGAATTGACATTTTGTTTTGGTCTTTTTCCAAAGTATAGGAAAGTTAGCATTTGTTTATGTACCAGATGTGTAATTGTCAAGAGATGGTTTGATTTATATTGCAGGCAAATGCAAATTCAGGGAATTGCCATTTCAATTGGCTGACCATTGTCCACTTGAAACATGATGGATTTTCTGTTTCCAATTGTCCACTACGCTCATTGTTTGAATAGTGACCTCAGATTTGCGGGTGCCACTGGGGAATAATTAGGATTCACTCCCCACCTTTTATTTCCGTGCACTAGACTCAAACATGGGGGCGTGAGATTGAGTTACTACGACATTAATTTCAATTTAAACAATCAAAATTGTGCCATAGGTAATTTGTTGTGGCCCTTTGACGACACGAGCTTATCTGGCTTTTCGATTCTCTTCTATTGCCATCTTGAACCTAAGAATAGGGTGGGTAGGAATGGAGGTTGGGTGGTTAAATGACGCTCGTAAAGTTGTCAACATTCGTATTAAAGATGTCAGGGTTTGCTGACCCTTTCATAAACAACAAACCGCTGGGTATTGTCCGAAAAGGGGTGAAATTAAATTAAATATCGAAACATTTATTTTTATTTTTTAAAACTCCATAAACAATTTTCTGGATGGAAAAACACTCAAAGATGGGCCAAAAAAAAAAAAAAAAAAGAAAAGATATTGTTTCGCGTCCTTTTCCATTATTATTAATCTGTATTTGCGATCGTATTAAAATATTGATAACAAAAAGTTGAAGAGTCCACTCACTCGCTGTGCATGTCCACAACTAGGTTTCGAGTGGCGGTGGTTGGAGTAAAATGTATAGGGTTTGCGAAGGCGGGGCTACCAGCTGCTTCTTAGAGGGTTGTAGACACGTGGCCATCCACGCGCCATACATCTGGATATTGTGTTTCTTATTGAGGTCGTCTTAAGAGCTGCTGGATGAAAATCACGAGCATCAATAAAGCGCGGAAATGCATTTCGCGGAGAGATTTAGAGTTTGTTGGCGAATTATTATTTGCTGTCTTTTAGGAGTGCCCTGAGCATGAGTAATTGTCATTGCTACGCCAGTTTTCTAGATTTAACTGTACGCTTGTGAGCTATAGTTTGTAAACTTACGACATGTCGTAAGTTTTTATTACGCATGCTCACAACAGGTTGAGATAATTTGGTTTCGCGAGTTGTTGCGAGTGTGTGTGTGGCAGTGTAATTCTTTAGGCGGTGCATTTTTTTTCCCTCGATTATTTCTGTGTTCTTGGATGTGATGTGTTATTAGTGGTGAGTGTCTGCAGTCCGCTTGACCCGTGGCTTGACCTTAGCTCTATATAGTCCCTGAAAGTTGTTTTCTCCCGGTGGTGGTAGGCGACTGCTATTTTTTTTTTTTTTTTTTTTTTTTTTTTCTAGATGGCGCTTAAGATAGTGCCAGTGCAGAAAACTTTGTTGGGTTTTTTTTTGGTTTCTTAATCGCGGGGCTTTGGGGGGTGGGGGAAGCATTATGAGATTTGATGTTTGAACCCTCCTTTTCCGGAAATTAATTTGAAAATTATATAAAAAAAAAAATAATTTTTTTTTTGTATGGTTGGAATGTCTTAGAAAAAAATTAATTTAAAAGAAAAATTTTATGAAATCATTATTTTTTGTTTACGCATTTTAGGGCGCCCAATCTTGATTGTGAACGCCCTCTAGTGTCTCTGCAACGAGTTGAATAAATGAGTTTTTGTGAAAATAAAAATGGAGGGGGTTGGGGATACTTTGGTGGAGTTTTGAGAATATTTATTGTTAGAAATTGATTAAAAAATTTTTTTTTTTTTTTTTTTTTTTACATATGTATATAAAGGAAATAGTTGTTTTATTTTGCACAAATGTTTACCTCTAGGGCGTTTTCCTGGAAACACCAACCAATAAACATTCAAACCTATGCAAGAGCATGAGTGGCTACAATAACTGGTTCAACAACCCTGTTTTCATCCTACCCAGATTCTTGGTTTATCATAACCGAGCCATCTGTATCTTTAGCAGTGATTTCGTAATTCTGGACAGTTTTTTTTCTCTCTAAGACAATCTCAGCATTTCCGAAATATGTTTTTGCCATGGTAAGAGCAACTAACTTTTCAAAATCGCGATTAAGGTTACCAGTATTGCTTTATTGTAATATATGCAATTTTTTAAATTGTTACACATTGACCTACAGTAAAATGTAGGCCACTCGTTTTGTTCGTAATGAGTTGTTAATTCTTAGAAACGAAATCGGGCATGTGTGCAAATAATATCCATGTTTTGGGAAATCAAACTAATGTGATTTTAAATTTGATTGGATGGTTTGTTTGATTTCAAAGAATTTTGACAATATTTTTGCGGATTTCTATATTGATTTATGCAGCTTAAAGAAGCATTGTAATTCACCGCATCCTGTTTATCTGCAATAGGCAGACTGGAAAATGTGATTCAATAACTTCAGACATACATAAGCTAAATATAAATATTGCACTACGAAATTCGGATATTTCCAGAAAAGTAATTTTAAATTTAAAAAAAAAAAAAATTTTTTTTATTGGAATAACATAAAGAAAGTATTTTCAAACTATTTAAATTGAATTATGAAGTACTGAAATCAAATTTCCTAATGGCTTCCATCAATACAATCAGTTACAAATTATTCATTCGAGGAAATCATTAAATTTGCGACGTTATTATGAGAACACAATGCAATAAACCGTCGAGGAAAATTGATTTCAAACATTTCAAGAACCTAGACAAGCCGAAATAACAAAACAGATGTGTTTGTGTAGCGAAGTAAACAAAACGACTAAAATAATGTGCCCAATTCGGCTTTTACTTAGTTAGCATTTACCGACCAATCAGGATTTTATCACCACCACACCACAAAGCGAACTAATAAATTGAACGCGAGTCTGGTTAAAAAATGTTGATTTGACAATTATTGTCCGCTTTCTAAATTTATTTTTAGACGTGCACGTCAACACAATGATTATAATTGACCGAAATTAAGTGCGACAAAAGATTTGGCGCGTGTTGTTGAGTGAACAGCTTTACGCAATGCTCAGCTAGACGTCGCTAGTGTGTGGGTATGAAGCCATGCTGTCTTGTTACTGTTTTACTCTTGACTCGCTAGTATTGGAAAGCCTCCCTCCATGGAGGCAGCGGTTGCAAGTAGCCGAGCAAAATTGCTGCGGACACAGTCGTTACCAGCCTTTGAAAATTGCCTCTTATCGATCAGCGGTAACAAGTGGAGAAACGATTTGCTGGCCGCCGACCGGCCACCCACTGCTACTACACCAAATGCGGATCATAACAAAGTAAATGGCAATAAGAAAAGTGCGACGATTCGACAACACTACTATCCCGAAGCCGGCTGGGGATGGGTGATCACTATTTGTGCGAGTTATGTCTTGCTCATATGTCACGGACTGCATATGGCGTACGGCATCCTCTACCTCGAGGTTCTGCAGAAATTTGGACGGGACAGGCAACTCGAAGCAGGTAATTATTCATTTTATTATACTGGTATTATACTGGTTCTCGTTTATTTTATTTAACATTTTATAGGTTTTAGTTTTAATTAATTAATTTCTTTATTTTAGTTTCACTTTTTACTTATCGGCACGAAACATCGGGTTTTAAGTTTGTGAAGATTGGGTTTAAATCCCAGTCTTGCCGGTTGTTTGTGAGGGCAGTTTTCGTTATCTAGGCGGTAATAGAATTCTGGCTGGTCAGTCCAAGCTGGTCAGTGCGCACGCGAGGTTTTTTTTTTTTTTTTTTTTTTTTTTTTGTGGTTTCCACTAACTGAGTTTTGCCTTTGATAGTTTCGGCCCATTGTGGACGAGCCAAATTCTTTTTGGATGCGGGTGTGTGAGTGGCAAGAGGAAATGGGAAAGTGGTGTGAAAAGATGGGGGTGTGAGCGTCTTGAGTTACCGTATTTGACTTTTGTTGATGAAATGCGAAAAATGAGGTATTGCACGTTTTTTGATTCAGTGTTGTGTGCAATTTGGACGCTTTCCAGCAAAAATTTTGATACGTTCTTTTCTCGCTGTACGAGTTTTCATGAGATGTTTTCCCTATTTACAAGTCGCATTTTTTTTCGTCAATGGCATAGAATAGGAGCTTGAGATAAACACAAATCTCATAAATTTCCGTCTATCGTTGGCTTCACCCGACCCTAGAACAAAACATGCATGGAAAATCAATGCTTTGAATTGAAAATTGAATTACTTATAAGAAGCTGTAATCTGATGCTAACCATAAGGTGAATGTCAATAAAAATGATAATTCAGCATTAAACAATAATTTCACTCGAGAAAAAAATATCTTTTCTTATCTTTTTATAGTTGGATTAATGTTTTAGTTCACTACCCGGCAATAACTCGAAAGGAAATCTAATTTTATAACGTTTTTAAGCTGCAAGAAATAATTAGAAGATGCAAAACAGATCAATGTTTTAGCTAGAAAGCCGTGTCTCTTCCAGTATCTGCTTTTCCTTATCTCTCTCTTCCTATATAATTAAAAGGCAGTTGTGCAGTCGAGTTGTCTCTGAGCAGAGGAAGTTTAGGAATGTTTGATTGCTTAAAAGAGCAGTAATGACCCGTACACGCGAGCAAACTCATTCATTTCATTAAAAGTTGCAATGAGGTTGCACAAAATAATAAAAACATCCATTTCGATGAAATAATTGGCAGCAAACCGCGCAACAATTGGGTGTAGAAAGTAAGAAGATTATTTGTTTCGTCATTACTCGTAAATATTGTCGAGATTTTATTACTTGCAATTAGTTTATAACTTTGCATTGAAATAAGGTTTATGATTTCTGCAGTACCAAGTTAGGTCACAATTGATCCGGAGTAGTAAAATTTTATAGGAGAGCGAAAAATCGAAGTTAACGCGCAGAATATCCGCGCGTCACGCCACTTTAATATAAATCCAAGGAACGGTGTCCATATACGTGAGATTTGTCTAAAACGCGAACAATTTTCGATTGTTTTGTATCGCGTTATAGGCGAATAAGTAAGAAAAATGGCACAAGAAGGGGAAATGCATGTGCGCGACTTAGGTGACGCATTAGAGCGGTGATTGATAGTGCGCTTTATCAAGTGGGACGCGAGTGATGGGAGGTCCAGGTTTAAATCCTGGTACCGGCTTTATTTGTGAGAAATTTCTGCTTTCATGTTTGTTCACGTAAACTCTGTTTTTCTGCGGTTTAATAGCATTTCTGTAAATGTTGGATGGTTTCCATTTACTTGGCCATAACTGCGCGTCGTGCTCTTTTTCCGATTTCCTCTTAGTGACCAAAAGCCTTGGACGGACCATTGCTGGACTAGTTCTATTGTGGACACAGGTCATAAGGCTTTTGGATCGTGACCAGCAGGAGGAATAAATACATAAATGTAAATAGATTTAAAGAGCGTTGGCGAATTTGAAATTTAGTGCGTTTTGTTGCCATCGTTCTTTAGGAATAAAAGATTAGCAAAAAGGGAAGAAAAAAAATTACACGAGTGTGTGTGTGACTTTGGCGACCCATTAGGCCTGTGATTGATAGGGTATTTTATCAAGTGGGATACGAGTGATGGGATTGTGCAATGATCACTTTGTGAGCCTATTTATTTTGCACAAGCACTGCTACTGATTTTTACTCCATTTAAGGTTATTAATGCGAGTGTAAGATGCAATTACTTCAATTAATGGTGGAAGTTAGTGCACTGTGGAGGTTTATCAATGCTTGAAGTGTAAATCTGGAATTTGTTGTGGTTTTTTCTTGATTAAATTGACGATGATTGAACGGTATTAAATGGTTCCGTCTGAAGATGATTGATTTGCTGCTCAATTTGGAGTGACGCTGAAATGAAAAAAGAAAAAAAATTAGGTAAAGTGATTGGAATCATTGAATTCGGTGTAAAAACATGCAAAAGAGAGAATAAAGACGGAAAAGCAAATTAAATTCCTTTCCTTTTCTAGTTTAAAATCTTTTATTGTGATTAAACAATTAGGTGTAGGAGAATCCGTTGCGTGTAATAGTTGGGATTGGGATTGGAAATGGTGCCTTTGCCCTCGAGGACTCGAGAGGGGGCACCGCCCCGATGAACTCCCCTTCCTGCCATTCACCTACTTTTCTTAAGTTACTGCTTGTGTTTCTTGACTGATGTGTGCACTCAGATAAGCATTTTTCAACCTAATTGATTCATTAGGAAGTGCCGTAATGGCTGCTGCATAATTTTTAGTTTTCACATTTTTTTTTTAAAAAAAAAAATGAAATAAAGGGAAATAAAAGTTAAGGAAATTTGCATTTATATAGAAAACTCAATTGAATAGGGTTGGAATAAATACGGAAGTATAAAGCAGGCGCTTTTCAGAGCTAAAAGTGGAAGCAAGAATGCGCGTTGACATCACAACTAGTGGCAAGAAAAAAGCTGTGAACAAGATGATAAAAATGAAAGATTGAGTGCTGAATTCGCTGCTTGTTTTTACTTGTCATTAATATTTAATTAAGAAATAGTAAACGGAAATGGGGGCTGAGATTAGAATTAATTTATTGCACATTATAAAACACAGAAGGTAGTGACTTAAGGCCAAATAGACGACGGGTTATAGGTGGCATAAGTCTTTTTAATGATCTAATTAAGCATTTTGAGCTACTAGTTTTTTTTGTTTTTTTTTTGGTTGTGGTTTTATATTTTGGGTATTTTTATGGGGTTTTTAATTTTAATGGGTTCTATTTCGGTGTATTGTCTATCGAGGTGTTTATTTGGTAATGGAGTGCAGCTTAGGAGGTTTTGTGGGACCTTTTATGGATATGGGGAATGGGTTTATTGGGAAGAGGTTGTGGTCATGTGAAGAACATTATTGGCTGAAATGTGAATTTATAATTAGATGTTGGATATATGTAATTTGGTAGTATTTGGATATTTTTTGAACTTTTAAGATGATTTATTCCCAAGTGGAATAAGGAAAATGGTAATAAAAATTTCATATTTACAGTAATAAATAATATTTTTTCATTTTTAGCAATTTCTCAAGCTAAATAGAGTTATTAAATTTTTTTCGCGTAAATCTAGTTTAGGATTTATCTAGATTCTGGGATTTTTTTATCTCGTTAATTTATTGATTCTGTGTAAATCAAATTAGTTCATCCTGCAGCAGCGGCTGCAGCTGGGCAAAAACTCGGATATGGAGGATAAATTTATCTTGTTCAACATAAACTACCAACACATGAAAGAGAAAACTATGTTACTGACAAGCAAAAATAACATCAAGATGCTCGCGGGGTTAATATCAAGACGCAAATGTCTAATAACAGTTGAAATCTTAATTTTGAACTCGAGCTAAATGGCAAGGAAATTGCGACGGGGGAATGAAAAACAGACATTAAGACCGAAAAGAGGCAAAAGTAAAAACTGGGACCGCCACGGATCCAGTTCTGCGCCCTCTCAGCTTCACTGAGGCATAAGCCATTAGCTTCTCGAAGTGTGACTACACTTGAGCAAGTAAGGAATGGTTTTTGTACGCCAACTCGGCGCTAATCAATACGCACTTTGTCACAGGCAGTATTGCAAAAAGACAAATTTCTTTTTGTGGACGACAAAAAATCAATGTTGTATTTTAGAACTGCCACGGTTTACTTTATTAAAAATAATGTGGGGGCACCATATGCCCGGAAATTTATCTGTTTTTCCTCCGGATCGATAGATGTATTTTCTGGAGCATCATCTTGAAGATGCAGGTGCAATTTGCATTTTGTAAAAACAAAATGCTAGTCATTTCCGCGGATTATATGAATGGGAAAACAATGCTGACGCACCGCTATTGGAAAAAGTTGATGTCAGCGAACTGGAGCTCTCAGTCTATTCGAATTGCTACCTTCAATGTCCATATAAGACTTCTTAAATGTCAGTCATTATTCCACTCGCAAACGCAGCGTCGCGTCTACCAGTCTTCGAAATTACAAGAAAAATAAAATTATTTTTTTTTTTTACTATTTATAAGAATTTTTTAAAAAAATCGGATTTCAATCTTGTTTTTTGTTTGTTATTTATTTATTTCATTTTCAATCGCGTTTTCTATTAGGTTTTTTTCTTTACTTTTTGATCGAATTGCGGGATTTTTTGTTGCTGGGTTTGCTTTTTTTTATTTGATGGCTCAAGCTATTGATGCTTGCGACACGACTGCAATATTTATTTTTTTGTATTTTATTTTTCAATCTGTTCCATCCTATCACGAGTTACACGAGTAAATGGTTAATGCGTTGTGTCATTTTCGATCTCCGCTAATAGTTTACAGCGGCTTGGAAATCTTGGAGATATTTCTGTGAAGATAATATCATTAGTTTTATCAAGTTTTTCTGTCTTGAGTCTTGATTGAATTTGTTAGCTCTCGCCACTAGTGCTTTGTGGCAGATGAATGCGGTGAGAGCGCGGCACTTATTCACTTATATGATAGATGATGCCACTCGCCAACAGCATTAACACCACACAATTTCTAAATTTAGTATCTAATAATTAAACTTACTAAAGTGACATGCTACATATTTTTTTTTTTTTATGAATTGCAATTGAATTTTTTATTTTTTTTATTTTCAGTTTGGCTCGGTACACTTTCATCGGCTCTGTCAATGGTGCTGACCCCCGTCGTGGTAGCTTTGTGCCGGCGCAAAAGCACCCGATTAACGGCCGTTCTGGGCGGACTAACAACTGCACTCGGGTGCCTTTTTACATCTTTTGCATCTCAATTCCATCAGCTGTTTTTTAGTTTTGGAATTATGACTGGAATTGGTATTGGACTCGTGCGAGATACATCCAATTTAATGGTGGGCCAGTATTTCAAACGGAAAAGGGAAATGGTCGAAATTGTTGTGGTTGGTTCAAGTGGTTTGGGAATTGCTATCACGTCATTGCTCATTCACCATTCTATCCAGTAAGTAAAAATCACAGGACGTTGTTGGCAAGTCCTTGTTGGCACCCTTCCCTTTTTTTTTTTTCTATAAACAATAATAATAAACAGTAGTAATGGATTAGATTCCATTTTAAGATAAAAGCTCTGTGAACATTTCAAAACTTTATTTAAGTTATATAGTAAATACTTTGTACACCTACAGTGGCATAGCGTGTTTGATCAATTGGGTTTTACTATACCGTGATTAATTTGTTTGTGTTTTTAGAGCAGTCGGTTGGCGATTGGGATTGCAAGCATTCACAGGATTGGTGTTTGTTTCTTTCTTCCTCGGAGTGTTCTATAGATCGGCTAGTCTTTATCATCCGCAAAGACGAGCGATCTTACATTTAAAGAACCAAAAACGCAAGATGAAAGAAAAAATAAAAACAGAAGATAAACAACAATTTTTCGATTTTAAGACGTTGAAGTCGAGAACATTTCAGATTGTGCTCACCTCCGCTGCTGTTGGTGCTTTTGGTATCAGTACTCCAATTGTCTTTTTGGTAAGTGCTACAGTTTCCTATTACTGCATGTAGTTTGTTGTTGTCTAATTCCATTTTTGTAGGCTTACGAGGCAAAACAAGATGGTCTGTCAACGGAATCCGTACTAGTTATTCAAGTTTTTCTTGGAATCGCATTTGCATTGGGCTGTGGAACTTTTGGTTTTATAATAATTCGCAACAGTTCGGAGTGCCGTATAGCCAGACAATATTTATGTCAGGCATCTACATTTATGGTAGCTGCGGCTACCGTTGCTTTTACCGCTGTTCACGGTTATCACGGTTACGTTTTCTTTGCTTGGATTTATGGATTGTTTTGTGGAAGTTACAATTACACATTGAAAATGTTTATGTATGAAAAAGTACGAGCCCATAACTTTGCGTTGGCTTGGAGTTTTATTCAGTGGGCACAGTCCATTCCCATGGCGTTTGGAGCCCCTATAACTGGTAAGCTTCATTTATAGTTTGGCTTCATTAGCAGGGCCAGGTCAGACTCTACCATATCGGCAAACCAGGCAATTGCAGCCAAGTTTTTGCTAACCCTCTACTGCAGTAATAGTTAAGTTATTTTGAAACAATAGAAACGGGCACTATAATTTTTACAGGATATTTTAAATTATTCTTTATAGTGTTTGGTGGATGATGGGAAGAGACTCTGACTTGGATTTGTCTTTTTAACTAGGTTTTTACTGACTACTTTGTTGACATATTAAAGAATACGCTAAAATGTTAGTGCCAACAAAGTAGTCAGTTAACAATGGTAATTAAGCATAACAAGAAGTTTTAAACTAGGTTTTTGCTTATGGTCCTATTCAACGCTATGCATGTTTTTTTTTTTTTTTTTTAATTAAACGGTTTCTTTTCGATACTTTCAGGTTACATGAATGCGTCCAGATTAGGTAATCGTTCCGGTTACTACTTTTCTTCAGCTTGCGTCTTAATTAGCAGTATTGTTTTACTACTGGTAGATGTACATAAAAGACAAATTCATAAACTGCACCGCAGTAAATATAATAATTCTTCCGTTTTAAACCAACACAAATGCTTCCATTCTTCATGTGTTCACAATTTGAAAGGTGCCTCTACCTTACCAAACTTGGATGGTAACATTAATGCAGTTTCAGGATTGCACTCACGGTGCTTTTCTGTAAACGATCTTAAGCATCCAGAATTGACCTGCATTTCCGAAGAAGGCATTGCCGATTTGGGAGAAAACATGTTCGATGACTACGACCAGTATCTTGCCGATTGTATGACTTCGTGCGATCAGGTCGAACATTATCTGATGCTTAGTGAATACGAAAACAATCTGATCAAAACCAGGGAACTAGATTCTATTGTAGATAGAAACAAGAGGCGAAAGTCGGTCAATAGACTCCAACGTGTGACTACTCTTGGCAATTCAGAAGACTTGTTTTTATCTAACGAAGATCGTAAGAATGATGTGGCAGAAAAGATGTCGAACAGCAACTCATCCAAAGATGGACCATCAACCAATTTTAATGCTTGGAAATTGTTGCAAAAAGCCTCTTGTAGCATACCTGTTATCGATGAAATCACAACAACGCTGTAATCGCTTTGGTGTAACTTTGAGAAAAAGAGAATTTTGTCATGTTGGATAAGTTCCCACACAGCACACAAGTTCCAACAACATTTTATGGACATTTCTATTGTCTGCACCAGATTTCTTGACGCCAAAAAAATTCTTTTTGTAATACTAGCATTATTCATCAACACTGTTTCTATCTAAAACTTGACAAAGTTCAGCTGGTCTAGGGAGGGGGGGCGTTAGTCCCCTCTTGGTAAAAAAACAATGGGTGAGGGAACTAGCATAAGGTAGAAACGACGTCGATAAAATGAACCGACATGTTTACTACATTGCTATGTTTTTGTGTGCATAAAATGGAATTTGTAGTTTGAATTTAGCATCAATAACTCTGACGCAGACTGTAAAGTTGTGAGATGTTCATAGGATATCTTTGGACAGTATGTGTGTGTGTGCTGTGTGGGTTAGTTTTCTTTTAGAAAAAAGCAATTTTTAATGTGGAAGTGATTTCTTGAAATCACTGACAAGTGACAGATTTGGGCCAACTGGTTTGGCTCTGTAAACATTAAATCTGTTTACGTTGGCCTGAACTATGGTCCAGAAAAGACATGTTCTGTATAGGAAATGAACCTTAAAAAATGATTTTTTGACTCTAAATATTACATTTGATCCACTTTGCCTCTGCACCACTTGTATATCAAAGTCTTTAAGGGCAGCTAAGTTCCATTACCAAAATAAATTATTAAACAAATAGTTAATTGTAAAATATATTTGCTACACGTTTGATGTTTAAAAATAGAGCACCAATATGGAAGTTTTTAGGCGTGCCCATTGTAAAACAGGCATCTTGTAGGTTTTGTGTGTCATTGAACGAATACAACTTTTCTTGTGTAATTTATGAAAAATTTTGAAAAATATACATGATTTAATAAGAAATGAATTTTATACAATGGCATTTAATATTCGAATTTTGATGATTTTTTTCACTCTTTTGTATGGAAGCTATTGTAAAACAACATGATCAAAACTACTTTGTACAGTTTATTGGACTTTAAACAATTTTATATGGAATTATTAAAGTGTTAGTCATTTTGAGTTAAGAATTATTTTTAACTTGGAATACTTAGATTAGATACTTTAAATAAAACTTGAAAGGTGTATTACAGTTAGACAAGTATAAATGGTATTGAAGTTGCTAGACATTGTAATTTGAACAGGATTGTTACTGATAATAATGTGATAACGTTAATAATGGCGTCCATTTTAATTATGTGCATTTAATGTGAGTTTTACGTTTTGACTGAGCAACATCAGGGTATACGTTATAGCCTATAACTTGTAAAATTTTGAAATAAAATAATATAATTTCTTCGTAGAAGATAAATGGTGTCACTTTACGATATTTTGAAGAAACAAAATTAATATCTGGGGAATTAATATCTGCGATGCTCAGTTTGGAGTGGAAGTAGTCAAAGTTATTGACAGTAGATGGCTCTGCGAGATAATGGTAAGTTTTCAGTTATCTGTGCTTATTTTCCGAAGAGTTATGGAGATAATTCGAATCAAAGCTCTTTTTTAGGCAGGACTAATGATGTCATTTTGAATATATACAATAACACAATTGCTGGTTTATTTTGATTTGTTTTAATGGGTGTTTCCACTAGATAACAAGTACAGCATAGAAAAGGGAGTAAAGAATCATTGATCCATTTTTAAAAAAGAAAATTTGTCCAAGCTCTAATTGACAGAAATCAATAGAAAAATGTTAAACCCTTTATTATCACAATTGAAAGGTATTATTGAATGAAGGAAGTATAACTGAAGATTATAATACTTAATACTTAATTTAAAAAATTATGTTAATCGTTTTATGAGTCTTCCTCATGCAATAATAAAATGGCTCAATTTTTCGTCTGAAATAAGTGGAAATTGACTGACAGTAAGGAAATATCTGAACATTTCTTACAAATTCAAATTCGCAAGATGTCTACATGTGGGATCCACCAGTTCCAAATATTTTTTCCTGAAACTTTTTTTGCCCTGATTCTTCATCGAAAATCCACCTGTTCATTGCCTTGTATAGCGAGTCCATTTGCTTGTTTTTTTTTCATTGTGCAATATAGGAAATGTTTCTTCCACATCTGCCCTATTAATCCTGAAAGCTCGAAGCAGTGAAACCAATTGACTTACCACAAGGTCACTTGGGTATTTGTTACTCATTACTTTTACTCAATATTTAAACCAGTACCGTATCAATTGATTCTGCACCACACCTCTCACCCATAAATTAGAATGGCGACTCGTTTTGTGACAATACACATTGTTCTGCTGTTATGAATAATGTTTGGTTGGTCAACATATTTTTTTTCATATGCAATAAAGTTAATGAGGAGGTGTGTGCACTGACCTACAACTAATTATATTCAGTGCTCACTGAAGGAACATTCCTTGTGCTTTTCCAGGTAACATTCAAGTGTAAACGGAAAAAAAAATGTTGAAAGTCATGTTACATGCACCGTGTTGAAAGTTTCAAGTGTAATGAGACCAAGTTGAGCAATAGCCAAATTATGTTAATGAAAAAAATTTGCTAAGACTTTAAGTATAAGTTTTATAAGACTTTAATTAGAATAAAATGCAACATTATTTTCACATCAGTTTTTTTGTGCAACAAAATAAAGTCAAGTTTCAGCTATACATTTTTTTTATTTATGAAATATTTGTTTATTAACTTTTAATATTTTCGTTAAGAAATTTGAAGAAAAGCACATTCGATTATGAATAAGAGAATTTGTATTAAAGTAAATTCCAATTTGTTAATGCTGTAGAATCAAATTACCACCACGCCAGTGGAGTTTTGCTGAAGGCAAAAAAGTTCCGAGCCAATGGCCTTGTTCTCAAGCGAGGCCACCGAATATAAAGGAGAGGAGGACAAACGATTTTTCAAAGTACAAGTCAGCATGAATCTGTTTCCATTAGCTTCTCTTGCAATTCTCTTGTTCCTCGGCTCAACCTGTAAGTATATGGTCATCATTTATCCATTTGTTAATGCAAATATCTTACAATTAGATTGAGATATCGAGATATTGGCCATTTTGTCAAGTAAATATCCCATAACTATAGATTTATTCATTTTTGGAAATTTTTTATTTGGTTTTTTGCCATTCTTTTACTTTAACAAATATTTTACTTGACTTTTTTTGTTCAAAATAGCTAGTGGAATTGTGTAGGCAATTTACTGTGTTAATATCTTGCTAAGAATTTTTATGGGTGTTACTGGTTTAACTAGTTGCATTGGCAGTAAGTTAGTAACCTTTGGCAAATAGGTATAGCTGATTGTTGGGTCAAAGGTGCAACAACCTTTTACTAGCGAAACAATCGTGTTACGGTCCAAAACTAAGAAGTAAAAATAATAATTAGACCACTGTCCTTCGTCATGCATTAGTAACAAAAAAAAAAAAATTTTTTTCTATGGTGTTTTACAATTACTAAAAAAAAAAAGCAATGCAAACATGGCTGTTAAAAGTCATTATAAGCAACCAGTGCTGGATTGACTGCTCAAATAATTGACTACGATGCACAAAAACTTGATTATAATTATTTTAGACTTTGTTTGTGTGCATTGGGTCGCATCTATGAAATTTAGTATCATGTTTTGAGCTCTCTTTTTGATGAATTACATTTTGGTTAATTGCACTGAGGTGTTGCTAATTAAACGTAATAAACAAAACAAAAAAGTCATTTCAAAACCATGACCTAGATTTTTGTGAGTCACCTTTCAGATTCCGGGAACTTCCACCTGAGGTCAACAGGGCCAGATACCCGAGTCCTCTTTTGGGCTGTAAATTGCGCCCTACAGCTGTTACCTTACCAATTCTTTTAAATAAACTAGAACTTGTTTGTCTGTGAACTGCGTTTATTAATCTGGACAAGCAGAACAGCAACTGTATTATTTTGCTATCACTATCTTTGTTATCAGTTGACAGTTGACATAAATCTATTTTATGCGTTGGTTAAACAATTGTTCTGGGAACGGTCTTCAAGCATTACATCCGGGTTAGAATTTCTGAAGACATTAAACCGCACACCGCATGACATTTATTGAGCCTTTAACTTCGTTGTGGTGGAATATAACGAAAAATTATATCTTTATTGTTTTATTTATTATATTTCCTTTTTTGGTGGGAAATCCCACAGTTATAAGTCATGAAAACAATAACTAAATAAACTGCTAATACAATAAGTTTCTCTTTTCTTTCTTGCAGTTGCAGCCGAGGAAGCAAAAGGTATAAAAGAAAAGAAAAAAAAAAACAAGTGTTATTATGTGAAATAACAATATTACCGGTCTAATTACAGGAAATAAAACAAACAATTGTAACAAAGAGAATTGTCCGTGGCACTTATGGAACCATTACGAAG
>JAQFXT010000517.1:0-34254 GCA_034683725.1 Strigamia crassipes
AGTATGCTACAAATTAATTAGCCGTAGCAAAATAATCAGGTATCACGCGAGCACAAAGGAAGCTTTGTTTGAGTGCGGAAAGGGAAAAAAGGTAAAAAGAGCAAGAAAATAAAAAAAAAGGCAAGAAATTGTGTTCGATCCGGATTTCCAGCACGGGGTATTTCTCTACGATCGCATATAATCGTAGATCCGGCGGATAGACATGCCTAAAACTAACCAATTACTTCCTGTCGTGTCCGTCCCCGTACTGGTTCCTCGTATCGATTAACGGTCTTCTGCCGGTCCGTGGATGCGGCAGGCAACAAATGGTCAATCAGTTGCCTTTCTTCGTCGGAAGTTGGGATCAAATATTTCTGAATGTGTCAGAAATGTCTCAAAAAGTGGTGAGTCTCGGTGTTTTCAAATTCACTGATCGAAACTTTCAAGTTGTAGCAAAGCCATGAAGCTGATGTAAATGTGCTGTGAAAACTAAAGTAAGACTGTTTTAAAATGAATTAAAAAACGCCTTAGACAAGAGCAGGCGCAGTTTCACTTGTTGTGCACAACAATCGTGCGCTTCCGGAGCAATCCTTGCAGTACTTAAGCAATGGGCCATGGCAACCAAACACTTGACGGTTGCGTTGCCATGACATTAGGCCAGGGCAGACGGCTGGGGCTCAGTTTTCCCCCAAAATTGGCTGATAAATCCTAAATATTATGTAATAAATAAAAAAAATAAAACAATTCATCGGTGGTTTTGCACCACTGAGTAGAATATTAAAAACACATCTGATAAACATGAATAAAATAGCATCAAATTGGGCTACATAAAAAAACCATGCGGGGTGGGAAATTCAGATGGTGACCATCTGGGGTACCACAAATATTTTAATGCCATTTTTAAGTGTGAAAAAGATGCCCTTTCTTTGATCTGCAAACACATTTTTAATTTATAACATTTGTTTTGGAAGGGAGACATCTGAGTAATATCATTTTTCACACATAAAGACATTCAAATCTCTAATGGTTTTAGTTTCAAATAAAATTTGTAATTAGTTATGGTGTAATTACATCTGTAAAATCATCATGTCTTTCTGGGTCATACTTTCAATTTTTAGAATTATTTTGGTAAACTATACGACCACGTCGCTTTTATTTTGAACCCTTTACACGTATAAAAATTTTCTGCCAAGCCCCAGAGCCCACTACCGTTCCTCTTCAATTTGGATACCTCGTGGAATCCTTGGAGGTGTCTCGTGGAGCCCCAGATCTCCGTGCAGCATACGTAGTTTGAGAAACGATGGGTTGAATACTTGAATCACAGATCAACTCTGGGCAAATGGGTGGAAGCACTACAGCTGGTTAATATCAGATAAAAATTACAAATTCATGATGTTGCAAACTTGCAATATATGCAATAAATAACGATAAAGCTAACACAAGTTCATTCAGATTTCAGACACAATGAAAACAAATCTTTAAACTGGCTTGTAATATCTAGGGTGACCAGGTGTCGAGGTTTTAGCACAGTCTCTCCTGGCTCAGGGCTTTACCATAATTTCTCCGGGTGACCGGGTTTTGCACCAAATTTATTTATTTTCATTGATATAACTGGCTTATGGTCAGTTACATCAATAAAAACACTTATTTTTATCATGAAAAGCGTGAAATTGAACGTTTCAATGATTAAAACATTTGTTTTTGTTATCACGCTTTTTGTAATGACGAAATATTTACACTGTAAAACCGTTTGTTATTTAGTAAATGCCCTGTTAACTGACTCATGTGCAGATTTTTAAAGTAAAAATCAAAATGCAAAAGGTACCTTTTGGTACTTTCAAGACCATCGTTTTACCAACGACGAAGATGGCGGGGAAGGATCGTGGGTTGGGGCATTCCATCCTAAGTAGCCAGCAAACACGAGATTCGACATCACATGGTCGAGATATGCTAGCGCGATCAAACCCGAATAATTATCAGAGGCGCGGCGATTTGTCAAAAACTCAGCGTTACCGTTGCCAGGAATGGGGTCACACAATTCGGACCTGCCTACAACCGGACACACGCGTTTCATGTAACGTATATTCAGTTATACAAATATACTATATAGGCACTAAACTAATAATTCTGTCAGCACAAACCCAAATAGCAGTAGTAAATATCTTACATTTTAAATATCATTAGTAAATAGTTTACATTTCAAATATCATTAGTAAATAGTTTACATTTTGAATATCATTAGTAAATAGTTTACATTTCGAATATTATTAGTAAATAGTTTGCGTTTCGAATATTATTAGTAAATAGTTTACATTTCAAATATTATTAGTAAAGTAAATTTACTCGGTATACACAACAAAGTAGAATGATTATGAAATATTCAAATATCAAACAAAACCAAAACAAATATGATTTCACGAGAAGAAATGTATCTTTTCCTTCGGATTCATTGGGGAGCCGACAGGACAGTTAAAATCTTTGGCAAAATATCGTGAATTGATCACCCGCCCTATTGCTCTGTAAAAACGTACGTAAGAAATATTAAACGATTTAGTAAAGTACTTTTTAAATTGTATAGTGTGTTATTCCTTTGGACTTTCTTACCCATATTTGACGTAATCTTTTAGTCCCTCTGACTTCGAACAAAACATCTTTGTAAAAATATAAGAACAGCAGTGTAATTTAAACCAATATTCGCATTAAAATTTTCTACTATACATTAACTCCTTGTAACCAAAATAGTTGTCTTGAATTAAACTTGAGTGCTAAACCGGGTAAGCCAGGTTCTTCTTTGTTTGTTTTTTCCCATTTTTGATACGCCTTGAATAAACAATTTTTTTTTTATTCATGATTTATTTTAAGCATTAAAATTAGCTTTCATTACTTCGTAAGCCATATCCGTTCCTTCGATTGTTCTGAAGAGTTGTGTTTGGAAATAGGAGTCCTATGTAAAAATCATTTAACTTCAAAGCATTTTACCTTATTACATAATTTGATTCATTAATTCTTAACTTACATCTTCAAATTCGCCTTGAAAACATTCTAAATTGGAGTATTGCTGAAAACCCAGATCACTCTTTTCGAGAAACTTGGTTTCTGTGTCCTCTGACCACCAGTTGTAACGGTTTCCGTGACGATCGTATTCTTTTCCTGCAAATTGGTTTGTTTAAAATATTTTTATTTAATTTAAAAATTATATTAAAAAAAAATTACCACGAATATCAAATCCCTCAAGAACCCAATATCCAAACAGAGAACCAAAAGCACCATAGTTTAAATAGTTTGGCCATTCGACATTAAACATCGGAGGGTTCAATAAACCGGCGTACATTGCTAAAATAAATAACAGAATAACTTTAGCTTTTAAAAATTTTTGATTTTTAAAGTATGATTAAAAAATTACCTAAGCTGTTTAATGACTGCTGATAACGGGCTGAAAATGTCGAGATATCATGGCCAGAGTCAAATGTAAGAGCACTGGAAAAGAAATATTTCTTTTAAATCATTGCCATGTAGACAGAATGAGGAAAGGATTACAACTCAAAGCATAAGCGTGAAGTCTCTTGTAGAATAGGAGAAAAATTTCTCCTTCACTCACTAGCCACTGCCTCTCGACCAAACTGAATATCTTAGACTAAAACTACCATTGTCCGGCCTACAGAAACTAGATAATTTCCTGGTTCCAATATCGCCCTATGCGGATGTACAGGTTGTGCCCGACACAAAGGCTCTTGATTAGGAAGGCGCCTTTTACCCCCGGAGCGGCATTGTCCGGTCCCATAGGTAGGTGACTACTGCATCTTATAAAAACTGTAACCACTATACCACTTACGCATTGTCATCGGCCGTTTTCTTTGTTAGTCTGGACAGAGAACCGTCAATTTGAAATTTCTTCGCGTGCAGTATGTTTTTAAAAAATGTATTCTTTGAAATGATGAGCTGAATAAACACAATCCATATAGATTAATAGGTGTTGTTTGTGTTTCTAACTAAAGACCATGTGCCTCTCAGCAATAACTACCGGGTCATTCTTAACACTACATAAAGACATCTATTCAATGCGCACCTTGTTTTTTATATTTAATAAAGTGATTTTAATGACATTAAATGTCATTAAAATCAATTTATTAAATATTCTAAACGCTACAGTTTCAATATTACTGTATGTGTATAGAACCAGAAATAATAATATTCTACCGTTGGTTCCACTATAAGTGGTCCCTTATATGATAACAGTGGTTTGGCGATTATGTTTTCAAACTTCAAATAACTTAAAAGTCATAACCTATAACTTATAATTTGTTTTTATAAGCTACATTCTGAACGTAACGTATTCAACAACGTATAACTTATATCTATCAGTTATAAGTTGTAAGTTGTAAGTTATTTGAAGTTAAAAACCGTTAAAAACCTTTTAATCAGACAATTGCATAATCATCTACACCACCTCCACTGCCAAGCAAATACCCCAATCTTCACGCTTTAATAATAAGATTGGAAAAGCGTTGATTGGAAAAGCGTTTTGTCGTCTCAAATACGAATAGTACACACAAAGAGTTTTCCTTACCAATGTGGAAAAACTTTCCTTTGGTTTAACTGTTTTAAGATTAATCTATTAGGTGGCATTAAAAATCCATTGAGATATGATGACATTTGGCCGGTCTATTTTTTAATACTATGGTCAAGGTAAGACAGTTGACTAAAATTTCCAGAGCCAGAAGATCGGCCAAGACTGATGACATTGAATCTCAATGGATTTTTATGCCACCTGGTAAAGTAACCATATAGAAATTTTTATTTTCCACAACTGTACATACTCTGAATTTGGGTACACAAAATACTTCTCTGCTACATGCTGCCAGTGCTGGACTGGCCCGGCGGGATACTGGATGGCCCTTGCAGAGCCGGCGGAACATCAAGAATTTCCCGGTACTAAATTTGATCCCAGTCCAACCTTGCACACTGCATACACATAAAGAAAAATATCTCTACAGCAATAGACGTACCGGAGCGTAGAAATCATCTATGCTGTTGTCATCAATTTGTTCATCCGAATAAGCAATTAATAAATTCAATGTTTTAAGCTGAAATTAAATCACTTGAATAAAATACATACAAATTTTATCTGGCATAAACTTAAACTATTACTTTTCCCATTGCTGATGTCAATGTTTCTGAATCCATCCATTTGGCTTTTTGTATACTGCGAGTTAAAACATCTCGGATACTATTCGCTATGTCAGTTGCCTAAATTTCATAAATAATTTTTTTCTTCAAAATATCAGCAACAGCCAACAACAAAATTATAATTCTTACCATAGGCCTAGATTTTGAATCCAACACATTTTTGACATACATTGCACCATTTGCCACAGCCATGGGTTCATGCAATTCGATGGAGCAAAAGAATTGTCTAGATTTTGGAAGATCAGGAAGTCCATGAAAAGTCTCGTAATATTTGCCACAAAAATTTTTCAACTCTTTATTTAAAAATCGACAATGATATTCGACCACTTTCCATACTATATAATTGGCAATAATTCTATAAAAAAGAAACAGTAATTTGCGTAATTGATTCCCAAATCCAGATAAATGAAAATTTAACGGCTCACTTTTTATTGGCTGATGAAAGTAAAGTAGAAAGTCGTTTTAAATAGTCTGGATCCTGGACTTCTACTTCGTTATAATTAGTTATTCGTGTTGAAAAGTCTAAGCTGTTGAGAAAGTCATACCAGGAAATTTGGGGCATGTAGTTTTTCAATTCGTGCACTCGTACTGAAATTGCTGCAGAATCATTATTCTGTGTTGATGGCTATTTTAAAACATATTAAAAGCATTAGTGCCTCCAATATTGATCATTTTTATTTACCAAGATCTCCATTAGATTAGTTTGGAAATCAAGCACTACTTTCATTTCGCGCTCAGCTCTCGCTCTCTCTGCTCCTAAGAGCACAGCTAAATCAATCATGAAATCAAGATAGGCGTTATGACCTTCTTCGCCTTCTAACTTAGGTATGCTCGGCGAACGTATCTAAAATTTGATTAAATGCTGAATGGCAATCCAAATGAAGATAAAACGTAAATTTATTTACCGTTATGATATTTGTTGTAGAATGTCGACTGGCGAGATTTGTTGTCACGTATATACGAAAAAAATGATCAAAATCAATTCCCATACTACGAAACTGAACAAGAGCTTGTTTCCAATCAAATTCATTTTCTTTCCAATCGGATCCTAGAAGAACTGGCCATCCTCCAACTTCATTTAACGATTCAATTAAGGGAGCAGCGCCTAATTCCTCGAGTATTGCTGTTTTTATTTTTTTTAAATGTATTATTATTAATAAATATTGCATACCAGTGGTAAGATGATATAATTACATACATTGATTCATACACGAAGAATAAAAATCTTTAACTTGTTTATAATACTTAGGTTCACTTTCCTTCCAGGGTTGAATAATAATTCCTGCAGCAATTAATTACGCACGATTAATACTAGAGATATAGGGAAACGAAAATTTTGTTTACTTCGAAGCTGTTCCTTGTTTTCAAACCTTCTGGCCATAGTTGAACTTTCTGAAAACTGTAGAATATCTAGAACGCTTGATTTATTTGTAAAACCTCCACAAGCGTACTGATAAAAATCTGTACACGGTTCTACATTCGGATCCATGTTTGTGATTATCTCATAAGCTGAAAGAAAATTGTAACAAGGGCTAATATGTTTGAAGCTTATTTGAGTATTTCTGGTACTGTACCTGCTGCGATGCACGCTTTCGAACTGCAAATATTATTTTCTGAAATTAACAGTTCTTTAGTTAATTAATTGTTAACATAAGTTTTGCGTTCCTTACTTGATTTGGATTTGACGATTAAACCAATTACAAGAAAAATTGTTATTAGAATAAAAATGATTGCAATTGCAAATAGAATTTTTTCGTATTTGGTTTTCGGTTTCCAACTGGTTTTTTTTTTGTTTGCCATGTCCATATTACAGGGTATTACAATTTTTCTAGTATCCTGTAGATGTGTTATAAGTAGATATACCAACAAAAGCCAAATTGATGAACTGAGAAAACGACCGGGGCCCGTCTAATCCAACTCCTACTCACGTTTGCCAAGTGATATGAAATTTAAACTTTACGATTACATACTAGCATTAATTATTTCATCATTTCATTTAATAGAACAAACGTTTGTTGTTTATGACAAACGTTGCAGTGGATTAAACAAAAAATGTGGGCGAAGGTCTTATTTGTAATTTTCACTTAATGAATAGTTCCGTTTGTGCAACTACAAACGGAAACGCAATAAGTTAATAAATTATTGCTTCAAAAGCGGACTTTGAGTAACTTAATTTTATACACATTTAATAGGTTATACTTATAATGTCGATTTTGATGTTAAAGTTAAAGAATATGCTTCAAAATTAAAAAAAGACTTCGTGGAACTTGAACAAAAACATATATCATACAGCGTACTACATATTTTTATTTTCTTATTATTAAACATTAAAATCAAATTCAAAGTTATGTGTGCGTTCTATTCTAGATCTGAAAAGACTGTACAAAGACAAAATTCAATTCAAACACAAAAAAAATAGTCATTCAATTATATATAAGCTGCGCTCAGATCCAGATCAAGCCATTCGACAGGTACTATTATGAGTTGTGGATTGTGATTGTACTGGCTCAACTGGAATTTGCAGTTTTCACACCTAACTTTATGGACAGACTGCAGACCTGTAATTGTGAATGCAATGCAATCTGTTCGATTGTTTTTGCACTTCTGAATCTGTAAGAAGAAAACAGGTGGAAAGAAGTGGGTGAGGAGGGAGTGCTAAATTGTCATGGATGCACGCTGAAGTTGTTACGATTCTGGGTCCCCTACCAGCCGAGACGGCAACATCATTTTAATGTTTGATTTGTTACATTCACAATTTTTGAAAAAACGTTTTAAAATAATCCCACTTCGCCTACTTCCCCCTCACACACCCCCACCCCCAGCTTCACTATAAACAGACCAAAAAACAAACATTCACAGGTACACAATTTTTGTTTTTTGTTTTTGCTGCTTATAAAAACACCAAAAACCAAAAAACTGAAACTTTAAATGCACCTAATGGCCAGTGTTAGTGTTTTATTGAAATGGTTTACATCGGTTTTTGGTTTTTACAATCAAACTCAAAGTGGCTTCCACGAAAGTTAGATCAAGAGATCAAATTTTCAATTGTCATAATGCTTTTATCAGGCAAACCATCCGCCTCCTAAAATGTGAGGAAAATACATAATTGCAATCAAATAAGTGAACAACAATTACTATAATTGGTTGAGTGAAAATAACGGAATTGCGTAATCGCAGCTCAGAAGACCACAAGTGAAATCCAAGGACTATACTATAAACAGGGCCAAAAACGAATTCGACTCACACACATCCATAATTGGGCAGATTTTTTACATCTGTTTTTGCTGATTACAGGAACACCACAAACAGACACTAATATTGAACATATAATTTATTGTTTGTCTGGACTGTTCTTTTTATGACTTTATTCTTTGTCATATTAAATGAATTCTGAGTCGGCATTTAATATCAACAAAACCCATAAATCAGCACAAATATCCATTAATTGGCAAAGAAAAACAAGTCAATAATATTAACCCAGTAAATCTTTGTAACCATTAGCAATAATTTATTCTTAGTAATATGGATTGAAATAGATTGCTTCAATAGCCGTGTTGCAGTAATAACTAAAAATTAAAGTATTGCATAATAAAAAAATTATTATTTAAGCAAAACCGTCACCAAAACGAAATTTTTTCGAATGGGTTCATTGGTGACCCAACTGGACAGTTAAAATCTTTACTAAAATATTTTGAATTGATAACTGGTCCTATTACTCTGCAAAATAAAATAAAGTTTAGAAGTCTTTAATCACAGTAACTTTTATTTTTTTTTACCTGTATTGAGATGGTGGATGCACACCGTTAAAAATTTGCAAAATTAACAACGCATCTGGTCGATTCGAACACCATATCTTAAAGAAAGTAAATGGGATATAGTAGCAATCATGATGCACTATAAAATTTCAATAGTAATTACATTAGCAGCTTTCAGCCAGAATAACTGTTTAGAATTTAGTGATAAACCAGGCAAAATATGTTCTTTATCGTTTTTCTTCTCCCATTTTTCATATGCCTCCATAAAAATTATACAAATTCAACAAATTAGCTCCAAGAAAATGAGTTGTAAGACGGAACATACCTTGTACGCTAAATTAAAACCTTCTATATCGCTGATGGCCTCTCCTTGAACATTGATACCATTTACCTGCAAATAATTACCCATTGGATATTAAGGTTTGAATATTGTAAAAAAAAATTATTTCTTTACAGTCATATTAACGACAGGAACTACAAAACTTGAGTATTGCCGAACAACCATATCGGCCTTCTCACGAAACTTCATCGCAGTTTCATTTGCCCACCAATTTTTTAAGTTTCCGTACTTATCAAATTGTTTTCCTGCAATGTAAATATTTTGTAAATCATGTACAAAAAAGGTATTCACGGTCACAGCATCGATTTTAGTTCAAATAGTTAACTAAAAATCAAATATAAAATATAAAAAAAATATAGAATTGCGCTAAAACTAAACTTGCACGAATAGGAATAAATTTGACAGGCATAAGTTTGAATTTCAATGATCTAAAATGATTCAAAACTCAATAACTTTGAAATCTGTTCCTTGCGGTTGAAAAAACTCAAGCTAATAACAGGAAAAATGGACAAAATTATCGGCAGAGCTGGACTAGCCCGGCGGGATACCGGGAATTTCCCGGTACAAAATTTGTTCCCAGTCCAGGCCTGGTTACCGGATGCCAATAGGAATTGCTGAATAGGTGTAGCCACAGTTTGGACCAATTTGGAATCCCCAAGTCAGTGGAAAGGTGTTTGATTTTGTAGTAGTGCACACCCCCAAATTTAACTATTAGAATAAGTGGCGGGTCGAAGCTTATTTGGGTCAAGCAAGGGGCCCCTCAACATACTTAGCTTACAAATACGTGTATCCTTAACACACATTTTTTTTTCTTGGGACCAGTGGCTTACCGACACAGCGTAGGGCATCACCCGACCACAGAAAATTGGCAAGCCCAATGGTAAGTTCCTAAATTTTAAGCCGTGGACCCCTAATTTGCCGTGTTGCGGGTACGGTCGATACGCCATTGCCTGGGTTCCCTGTTGTATCGGATAAGCCTTATTAGCCTCACAGTAGACCCGTCCCTGATTAGAATTAAAATCAAAGCTGTGGGATACTCTTCTTTAAACGTACCTATGTCATCAAAACCATGAACAAACTCATGTCCTACAATACTACCAATGCCTCCATAGTTTAAATACTTAGGCCAATGAGAATTAAAAAAATTACCACCTAATATACCAGCATAAATCTCTAAAAATGAATTTTTTTTTTTTTTAAAACGAGTTGTAAAATTATTACAAATGTATTACGAATGCGATTTGCCGAAAAAAAATTCTGTGCATTTACTGTTGCACTGGCAGAAAACTGAATCCAGCTGAAACAATTTAAATTTAAATAAGTACTTTTTTAGAAAGAAAAAAAGATTTATAATGTGTCTATAAATTTACTTTGTCTCGTCAACCCGTTTGTTTAACAAAGAGAAATAAAAATCAGACATAAACTTGGACAAATTTGAAAGGTTTTTAAAATACTCGTCTTTGGAAATTCTAAGCTGTAAATATATTAAAGACTGTAAGTATTCCATGGTATTTGAAGTGAGCTTCAAATATTGGCTATACTGCACGTTTCATAATTGACAAAACATACCGACTTGTAAAAATTATTAATTAAGGAATCGTCTAACAGTTCTTCAGGATAAGCAACATATTCTCTCATTGTTCTAAGCTGAAATTAAATCAACCATAAATAAACGAGATCAGACTATAATGAAGTTACAACTTTTTCCATCGCTTTCGTTAGTGTTTCTGGATCCATCCACTTGGTAGTGCTCAAGCTATGAGATAGCACTTCTTTTACATTTAAAACAAGATCAGTAGCCTGCAATTAATAATTAATTAGCTAACCAGATAATAACAAAACAGCGCTGTTATCATACCAACGCTTTAGATTCAGGATCAAATAGTTTTTGAGCATATATAGCACCAGTTGCCACTCTCAAAGCAAAAAAGACAGTGCTAATGCAATGGTGTTTTCTGGTCGAAAAAGGTACAGATCCAAGAAATTTTTCATAGAATTTCACGCACAGATTTTCTAGTGGTTTGTGCAGTAGCTGGCAATGACCCAAAACAATTCTCCACAGCATGTAATTAGAAATAATCCTAGAAACAAGGAAACAGGATTAATTAATAACACACACCTGTGCAGCCCTATTCCGCACGGAATTCCCTTTTTTGCGTTCGTAACGTTTCCTACAATTATATGCTATCGGGAACTCCAAAACTAACCGACATCCACAGAAAGTCGCCTTTATTATTTTATTTAAAAAAATAGTTATTTCTGGTTGCAGGCAATGTGCATTGACTAAGCCCTTGTAGCCATTAGTAATGGCTACAAAATGGAAATCTGTGCTAGTCTTAGTAAAGGCCCATTATGTAGAATAGCACAGATTTCCATTATTTTTGTCCATTAACGGTATGTAGGAACACGCGGATGAGGGATTCGCGATTACGGGACTGCCGGAGTATGGCTGCATGGAAATGGGTTCTGCCATTAAAAGACTGACCGTTTATTTGTTTTTTCGAGCAAAGCGGATAATTGTTTTAAGGTGTTTGGTACAGTAACAATAACTTTGTCGTGCTTGGATAGTACCATCGGAAATTTCATACTATTTAAGAAATCAACCCACGATATGTGAGACATTATTTTTTGAAGGTCATCAATAATAAATTCATTGTAGAATTTTGTCACATTTCGTCTTTCTTCAAGCGGCACTAGAAACTGCAAAATAAAGCAAATCAACATCTTCCACCAATTTGATTTGATTCGTTTACCTCAGCAATTTTCGTCTCCAAGTCAAGTACTGATTTCATTTCCCGTTCAGCTTGAGTTTGATCTGCACCAAGCAATACTGCTACATCTATCATTAATTTTAAATAACCTTCGCGATATTTTTCTTTCTTGTAATATTCTATAGGTAATACCGTCGATGGTTCGCCTATCTGTAATTTGAATCGTAATTAATTCAATAATAAATCAATCGCGGAGACTTACAGTAAGAACGTATTTTTTAGAATCGTATAAATTCGACCTGACCTCCAAGTTGAAAAATAAATTAAAGTTAGTTCCCATGCTTCGGAACTGAACGAGAGTTTGCCTCCAATCAAAATCATTTTCCTTCCAGACAGATCCTTCAATAACAGGCCATCCTCCAACTTCTTTCAACATTGTGCGTAACGGAAAATCGACTAATTCTTCGATTCTTGCTGTTTTTATCAAGTTTTAAATAATAAATTTATGTTAAGTTTAACAACTACTTTAAAAAAGTGACAGTTTACAGGCAGAAATAATATTACTTTACCATACTATCAATACTACTTCATAACAAACAAAACTTCAGGAAACTATGACTACAATCTGCATTCGTTAGGTAAGGTTAGGTTGATGCCAAAATCAAACTTAAAAAAATCTGACAAAACTTTGCAAAAATACGATAAAATTTTGCAAAAAATCCGACAAAATTTTGCAAAAAATCCGACAAAATTTTGCAAAAAATCTGTGATAAGTCTCGCCCCAAATAAAGTGCCACCCAGAGCGAACTGCATCCCTTCTTGCTACGGCACCAGCGAAAACTAAACTATAAAACCATATCGATAAACTATACTACTTCATCCCTTTTATTTTCAGCTCTTTACAGGCTTAAGCATTTTCTGCTTAGTGGTCCACTACTGTTCCCCCTCAATCTGGACACCTTGCGGAAGCCTCGGAGGCGTACTACTGAGCCCTAGGGCTTCGCGGAAATTAGTTTAAGAATTGATTGGTTGGATACTTGGATCAAAAATCAACGTTGGGCAGTGTGCTGGTTAATATTAGCTAAAAGCTACAAGTTTCTACTCTTTCAATCAAAAAACAGAATCTAAAACTTATATGACAATACTTGTCATTTGTGAAAATACGCAATAAATAACGATAAGCCTACACACATTCATTCAGACAAGATGAATGCAAATCTTTAACCAGCTTGTAATATCTAGGTTCGCTAGTTTTCCAAGGTTGAATAATAATTTCTGTATTAAATGATAAATAATTAGTATAATAACTCCAAGCGATTACAATTCTTACTTCTTAACTGTTCCAAATTTTTCACCATCTTTGCTTCAAACTTACTGGTTGATGAATACTGCAATTCACTCGTTGTGTTTGCAAATCCTCCACAAGCAAACTGATAAAAATCCACACAGGGGTCTGCATTCGGATCCATACTTGTAAGAAGTCCGTAAGCTGAAAAAATTTATATAGATTATGAAAAAATTAGATGAGTATGTTGTGGATATTAAAATAAAAACCGTTACCTGCTTCAATGCATACTTTGGAATTGCAAACTTTATCTTCTGCAAGTTCATTTTCTAAACATAAATTCAAGTTATAATCACTATGAAATTACTTACGTGAGCTTGATTTTAAAATCAATCCAATTATAAGAAAAATAGATGTAACAATAAAAAGAATGAGCAATATGAAAAGAATTCTTTCGCATTTTGATTTTGGTTTCCAACAACATCCTTTTTCTTTTGCCCTGATTGTAAAGAAAATTGAATTTAAGAGATACGTTGTTAACTGTTATACAGTCGCGAAAAATTGAGTGCAAACGGAAAGGAAAAACTGAACAAAAAAGATTTACATAGTCCCAACTGACAACACACTCCTTCCAAGCTTGTTAGTGTTAAATGAATGATGGCTTTGAAAGTTATTCAGTCATAATTCAGTAACATTTAAATTTTTCATTATTGCTTAAAGTAGGCCAAACATTTTTTTGATCATGACCAATCAATCAGTTGAATATTTTATCTTATACAAAGGTGAAGGTCTTATTTGTATCATATTAAGTTTAATGAATATTTCCGGTGTACATTGACCTTTTAATAAAATGAAAATCTCATCATCTCTAACTTTCCAAAGATCTCCTGAGTCCTGTCAGTTGTATTGTGTGATGTTGGCATTATGAAAAAAAGTTCTGACTTTGGAAACGAAATTCGTAAAATAGCTCGATTTCCTGTGTGTGGCTGAATGATAGAAATTGGCACACAGTAAAAGTCTGTTTATTTAAGTAAATTAAGCATAATACACAAGTACGCGTGTAAAAACAAAAACGTCTATTGAAATTTTGTCTTAAATCTAGATTCTAGGCTTTAGATTTTATTGCAAACACAAATGTCATAAATACATCATTCCTGACTGTTAAATTATTACAATCGGCATCATAAAGTGTGACCACCAAGTCTTAAAAAAATTTTAACATAGTCTGAATGCCATTCATTTGAAAAGTAATGTAGGGTAAATTGTCAAGTTCACCCCGCTCAAAGCAGCCCTACATCATCATAGATCCTCCTCCACTTTGCCTCTTGGAATAAAGCATCTCCTCCTTGCAGATTTTGTGTGTTTTGTGTATTTTGTGTATTTGTAGTCATCCAAGTCGAATTTAAAAAAAACTGTTATTTAAGCAAAACTATCTCCAAAGTGAAAGTTTTTCATATGGGTTCATTGGTGATCCAACAGAACAGTTAAAATCTCTACTAAAATCTTTTAAATTGATTAGTGGCTCTATTACTCTGCAAAACAGAATACAGTTTAGATTTTAGAATACTTTACAATACATTTTATTTTTCTTTACCTATATTGAGCTGGCGGATGCATATCAGTTAGTATTTCATAGATTAATGACTCTTCTGGTTGAGCCGAACACCATTTCTTTAAGAAAGCAATGAGGGAATAGTAGTAACTATTGTATAATAAATAGTAATTACATTGGGCAGGACCAAATCCGCGCAGCGATTAAAATGTAGGACGATTAAAATTTAGGACCAAATCCGCGCGGACAGATACGCGTTTCTTAAATCCGCGGATCTCAATTCCGCGCGTCTCTAATTCGCGCGGAATTAATTATTTAAAAGAAATAAAAAAGTAAAAATAAAAATTAATTAATTAAAAAAATAAAAATTTAAAAAAAAATTTAAAACATAGAAATTAAAAAAAAATTAAAATTCTAGCGTTTTTCGTGTGCCAGCGGTTTTAACTCCGTCTCATTTCCGTGCCATTTTAATTTTAAATTTTAAAGAGTCCTATTTATTTTAGGGTGTTCTATCTAAGCCAGGGCTGTCCAACACGCGGCCCGCACCCTCACTTTTTGCCTCTAAATTTATAAATTGCCCTCAAATACGAACTTTCCCACTAATTTTTTTGTAATTTGATATTTTTTGAATAAATTAAAATAATAATACAAACGCGGTTTTTCTTTGTATATGTATACCATACCTATTAAAACTCACTGATAAAATTGCATTCAAAGTATTTTATTATGCGGCCCTCCAAACCGCATTTTTTTTTAAAGCGGCCCTTGGGGCACTTGCAGTTGGACAGCCCTGATCTAAGCTACACTCAGATTTCCAGCTAAAGCCGGCTGATTTAACTATAAAACCCTTTACAATTTTACACTTTAAAACGTAAAAATTTCACCTTGGTTTTCTCACGAAATTTCATCGCAGTTTCATTTGTCCACCAATTTTTTAGGTTTCCGTACTTATCAAACTGTTTCCCTGCAATATAAATCTTTTGTAAATAATGTACAAAAATGGTACTCACAGTCACAGCATCGATTTTAGTTCAAAATCATCTTCCTTCCAGTCAGATCCTTTAATAACAGGCCATCAACCCACTTCTTCTAAGATTGCTTGTAAAAGAGACACGGCTAATTCTTCAATTTTTGCTAGTAAATGTATGTTAACTTAAGAATCACTTTTAATAGGTTCCAGTTTACTACAGTTGAACCTCATTATAACCAACCGCGATATAAGGAATTTTTGTTAGAACAATTTTTTTTTGTTGACTTGGTTGGTTCGCCATGTTAAAAAATTTCGATATAACGAATTTTGATATTACGAATTATTCGTTATAAAAAACACGTTTTTATAAACACTCAAATACTCACAAGCCCTTGTTATAACGACTGTTTAAAAGTAATCACATGGCTCATTTGTACACATGGAATGTTCCAGAACATTTAATTTTTTGAATTAACAAAAGTGAAAATTTTATTTTAAAAACTACTGTCAAAACTTAAATTTGTACAATAATCACTATGTGTGTGAACACATAATGTTATTCATGATAAAAATGAATTTGTTTTCAGCTACAGAGCTGAAAGAAATTCAGTACTGTAGCTTGTTATAATAAACTTTCGTTATGACGAACAGATTTCTCGGTTCCCTTGCGATTCGTTATAACGAGGTTCAACTGTACTACCAATTCTACTTCGTAAAACAAAACAATAAGTTGAAGAAAAAAAACCTGCTGCGACTGTTAACCAAGGATAAACTACAAGATTGCTTTGATTTTCAGATTAACTCTCGGCAGTGAGAAATCAAAACAATAAGATATTTCATTCATAAGCAGCACGCATCGGTGGTTAATACTCAATACCAGATACATTTATAATGTATAAATATATAAATACACAATTTTGAACATCGTGATGACTCCAAAATTTCACAATATATATTTTTGGTCCCCGAATTAGAAGCTTTAGTGTATTTCAGATTACATCCAAGTATGCAAACACTTCTAATTCGAGAAACACATAATAAAAAATGAACGCTATTGCTGACAAAACAGGCAAAAGCGCAAAATGGAACAAGTTAAAATTTAAAATTAAAATTAAACCACACTCCCCGCGCCTGAACTGCGACACACACTTGCTAGTTGGCGCCCCAATATTTGCAAAATTTCAATTGAACTATCCTGCTAGTTCCATATCGCTCCAGTTACGCACGCTCATGATAATGCTCACACACATTCATTCAGACAGGATAAATGCAAATCTTTAACCAGCTTGTAGTACCTAGGTTCGCTAGTGTTCCACGGTTGAATAATAATTTCTATATTAAATGATGAATAATTAGGAAATGAATTTCACGCTATTTTCAATTCTTAATTCTTAATTGCTCCAGGTTATTCACCATCTTTCCTTCAAACTTGTCACTTAATGAATGGTGCAATTCATTCGTTGTGTTTGCAAATCCTCCACAAGCAAACTGATAAAAATCCACACAGGGGTCTGCACTCGGATCCATATTTGTGAGAAGTTCATAAGCTGAAAAAATTTAAATAGATTATGAGAAAGTTAAATGAGTATGTTGTGGATATTAAAATAAAAATTGTTACCTGCTTCAATGCATACTTTGGAGTTGCAAACTTTATCGTCTGCAATTTCATTTTCTAAACGTTAATTCAAATTACAATCACCATTAAATTACTTACGTGAACGTATTTTAAAATAAATCCAATTATAAGAAAAATTGATATAACTATAAAAATAATGAGCCATATGAAAAGAATACTTTAATATTTTGAATTTGATTTCAAACAACATCCTTTTTCTTTTGCCCTGATGGGAAAAATAAAAATTGAATGTAAGAAATAAATTTGTAAACGGAAAGGAAAAACTAAACAAAAAAAGATTTACATAGTTCCAAGTGATACTACATTTCTTCCAGACGTGTTAACGAATGATTTATTCAGTTTTATTTCAGCTCCATTTACATTTTCCATTAACGTTAAAAGTAGGCCAAACATAATTTTGATTGTGAGTTGTGACCAATCAATTACAGTCGAATATTTTATCTTATACGAAGGTCATGGTCTTGTTGTAGCATATGAAGTTTAATGAATATTTCCGTCGTCTGTTGACTGTTTAATAAGATGAAAATTGCAACATCTTTACTTTCAAAAGATCTCTTAAGTCCTGTCAGTTGTGTTGTGCGTTATTGCATAAAAGTGTTTGGTTTGAGTCATATTACAAACCAACTATACGAACTAAAAATCTCAGAACCTAAATGCAGTGATTTTTAAAACAAGAAACGCCCAACCGTTTGTTACTTCAAATCAGGAAAAACACCTAAAACAGACACGAATTTTTTTGCTAGAGCCGGCCGACTTTTTTTTTGTTTTTTAAATTATTTTTTTTTGTATTTTTGGATCCAAACGCTCGGCTTTTGCTAAGTAGAAATCTTCAATTGTATTTGGTGGGTTTACGCGTGCCAACAAGCCTACTAATAGAAATTTAACTCGAAGTTCGAGTGGAAAATGAAATTTGTAAAATGTCCTGGTTTCGTGCTTATGGCTGAATGATTGAGATTAACATACAGTGCAGGTCCGTTTATTTAAGTAAATTAAGCATAATACACAAATATCCATGTAAAAATAGTTAGCTCTATTGAAATTGTTTTAAATCTAGGCTTTAGGTTTTCTTGGCAAACTCAAAAACCATTAAACCAACATTTCTTCCATCTGCTTCCCAGTTCCGGTGTTCTTACATGCACATACCACAGATTATGTACATACCACAGATTATGTACATACCACGACATGGTAAAGTGGTAAAGTGTAATCGTTAGAATTAATTCTCCAGCTATGATGCCACGTTCAAAAATCGACTAGTAAAGAGGTTGACTGGAATCTAACTGACCAGGTAGTCTGTCGACCCGCAAAAAGGAATTCAGTCGACTGCATTAAATTGCAATTCCGTGAAACCCAAAACACTGAAATCTGCATCAAAATCAGCACAATAATAGCGCTAACGGCAGTAAAATTTAAGTTGGTCAATTTACAACAGCACTAGTGATTGGCAGCGCCACTAAAGTTTAACCAAATAAATATCACTATTTGAATTCTCCTATTGGTTCATCGTGAAGACCTGAAGAAAAAAAGACCTTTAGCCTAACTGAGCAAAAAAAATAAAATGTACCGCCATTAATTGCTGTACATCAAAATTTATTACATGATTTTTTTTGGTTTAGTAATTTCTACTATACAAGAAATGTTTCAAATTAAGTTTAGGGTTCAACTAAATTAGTTTTATCATTTACAGCTACCACGTGGGAATCATTTGCACTTTCTTGTATGTTGTTTTCAGTACTTGCTCCTACATTAGCTCCTGTCTGAATTGAAGGACCACAGCAACCCTTAGCTCGAAGGAATGGCATGATAATAATATCGTAATAGAAACACATGCCGATAAGCAAGAATATGAAACCAATAAGTTGAAGGTACTCAAATTTCTGACCTCCTATATTAAATGCTAAGGAAACTGCCCATATAACAATTGTTCGCACACTGTCCAGTACCATTCTTGTTGTAGCACTCATTTCTTTGGTAACACTGATCCCAGCAAAATTGAAAAAAGCTATGCTGAGAATATTACCTGCAATTAAAAATAAGTTGTAACACTTAACAAAAAAAGATATATTCGAAAACGTGGTCCCATTTTCAACTCGCTTACCCATTCTAATGTTTTTTTTTAGTACTACATTCATTAAAACTAATTTTTTTTTGTAACTAACTTTATGTCAAATTTGACGTACAAGGTGGCCACAAAAACATCCCATCCCAAACAAGATTTTGTTTTAAATCTTGTAAAGTTGATTTTAGAACTGGCAAAATTATAATGATTATTATAATACTTCAAACTCGTATTAGTTTTACGTTGCGACATTTTCCCATAATATGGTCGAATATCATGATAAATTAATTATTATTTTTTTTTTTTAAAGTGAACATTTTTGTTTACTTACCGAGTATGGCAACACAAAGTACCAAACTGTTTCCCATCTGTGTAAAGGCATCTATCGCATCTTCAAAACGCTGTTCAGGATTTTTAGCAAATTTCCCCGAAAGCCGAATAAAATACATTGGGATCAAAAGGATAGATAGGACACAGAATCCAAACAAACCTTTAAGAAAAAAATGTAAAACAATTAATTCAATTAACATAAAATAAACACATTTGCAGTTTGTTTCACACACCTTCAAAACCTACCGCTAATAGCGGCGGTACGTTATGCTTAACCACAAACTTTTCTTCGATTACCATTTGAACTGCAGCAATAACTTGAGCAGCAATAATCAATAAATCTCCTAAAAATAATTCAAAAATGTAATGATATTTAAACTAAACGTATTAATTGCACAATTAACCTGTAATGATTCCATTCCGGTCAGACGTGTTGTTATTCCCCATTACAAAATCGGACAAGCCAACAATAAAGAGGCCTAATATTATTATAAAAATGCCGGCCCATTCTTGTTTTTTTAAAACCCTATTTAAAAAGGCAACTGACAGCAAACCAGTGAAGATAATAACAGCTCCTATTGAAAATATTGTTAATACGCTTCTAAACTAATTACCATGTGCGACATACCTCTAAGCATTTGAAAACTAGATGGTAAAGTTAAAGTCAATCCAAAATACATTGTCGATGTTCCTATCATATCACACATAGCCGGTGGCAAAAAAATAAAAGGATTAAACTTTGGTGTTGGTTGTTGCGATGCTGGTGACGCTGTACGCTTGTTGTGCAAGTATAAGCATCCGAAGGCCATGAAACAGAGCATTTCTCCAATAAACATACCGCATGACTGAAAAATATTGAAAAATGGTTAAAAGATAGAAAAATATTTGCCAAATTCAACAAAAATTTCATCAACTAAATTTTTTTTTTTAGCTTACTTGTACGTATGGATGATCAAATTGATGATTATCATTATTTATTCCTACAGCATAAGTATCGTCAGCCCACCTGAAAAAAGTATTTTTTTTTAATTCGCAAAAAAGATCAAAATAAAATAAAATTTGTATTTTTTGACTTACTTGGTACTAAGGGTATTGATTGATCCTGTTATTACCATTAACAGTGCCAAAAAATAATGATATTTTGTCCACATTGTGCTGCTACTTTGCCAGGTGCTTTGTTCAATAATTATGTGGTTTAAATCAGTTCAAATCACATGATTTCGCGATAGCACTTGTTGCGGCATCATCGCGTATCACCACATGACATTACCCGTAACACAATCCGAATGTTTGATTATAAGATTTGTGCCTGCAATACAATCATAATTTTTTTGTTAGAAAATACAATAATGATAACTTGTTCGATAGTGAATTTAACTTTGTACGAGATTAGTTAACCACGAGTTAAAACACGAGTGAAAGCACGTAGTCACGTGATCGATGACACGGGAAACTGTTTCAAGTTCAACGTTCAACTTACGGTGTTAGATGTGAATGCACAATGGAATGAACGTATTGATAAAGCTCGACATCGAATATCGTATTCTAGTTTAATTGAGCTTATTACGTATTCGCAGTTTAAAATGTTTCACAACGCAGATGCTACCATGACGACCATTCCTACGAGCACTGCACGCAAATAAATAACATCTGCTGCTGTCTATGGATCGACCGCAGAACCTTTTCAGTGTGGCTCAGTCTTTGACGTAACAGGGTCATGATTGGTCGAAGGCCGATCAATACGGAACACGTTCCAACTTGCACGTAATCTTGAAAGCACGATATAAACAGCAACTTTCTTCAAATAAGTATGATATTGTGTTTTGTGTATAAATAACATTTTTATTTAAACTAACTCAAATATTTGTAACCATGGTCATAACGACAATACGAATAAAATTTTCACATTGTTTTTCATTGTACGGTACTGGGACGTCATAATAGTTAATGAGTATAAATAAAGTTGTAGAGTAACATAAATATATTACACTATGTGAATAGACCATTCAATTAATTTTACCAAACTTCACACTTTTTCTCAGGGTTCATAGGCGAGTTGATGGGACAGTTGAAATCTTTAGCAAAATCGTAGGAGTTCGAGAAAGGTCCAATGACTCTTAAGGAAGAAATAGAAGCCATTTTGAAAATCCAACTTTTTCGACGAAGAAAGGCAACAAATTACCTGAAACGAGCTGGGGAATGTGGATCAGTCGTAACTTCTAATTGTAAGTACTCTTTTCTAGTCTTTGAACACCATACCTAGAATTTTTAAAACATGTTTTGCATTTGAAAATGAGATAATGTAATTAATTAGTCTACTTACATTTGCATTACTCAACCAGAGAGCTTGTTTGTTAGTTAAACCTAAACTTGGGAGACGTAGTTCCTCTCCATTCTTCGCTACCCAGTTGTTGTATGCCTGTTGTATATATTTAAAATGTTTTCTTTTGTATTATTATTTACTTATATTATTTTTAACTCGTACGTTATAAGCTTTTTTCATTCCACCAATATCAGCAATGTTTTCTCCTTGTGTATTAATGCCATTCACCTTGGATGACAAACCAAACAGTTAAATATAAGATTGTTTTATCATTTTTATCTTATTGTTGCTATACTTGGTCATTGACTTCAGGAACTGTGTAATTTCCATATTGTTCTACAATACATCTTGACTTTTGGACAAATTTTTCATCCGTTTCTTCTGTCCACCAGTTTTTCAAATTCCCATTTTCATCATACTGGCGACCTGTACTGCACATAAGGTGTGATTAGCAAGCACGATTAATTAAATTCGCAAAAAAGTTGGGTGAAATTAATTTTAATCTTATTTAATTAATACATTACCCATGTCATCAAATCCATGACTGATTTCATGCCCAACTATAAATCCAAGGCTGCCAAAATTCATGTATTTAGGATAATCGGGGTTGAAAAATGCACCGTTCAATATTGCCGCATAAAAAACTAGAAAAAAGTATTATTAGTTTACAATGTACTCCGTGGCCCCAGAAAGTATGTCCAATGTAGAGGGAGTATTAAAAACAAGTTCTGAATTTGCAAGATCGACCAAATGACCAACCAGAACACAAAAATTATACACACTGCATAAGTGCAATGGTTGTTATTAATTTTTTACTCTAAGACTAGGACTGATATTTCATATTGGCATAATTCTTTTCCGAGTTTGTGGCCCGGAAAAAAATTGTCTGGGCCCCCCCAAAAAAAGCTTAATCTGGCCCCACTTAAACGGGATTCATCGCATTGTTAAGGGTTTTGACTAACACGCTGTCCGGATGGGGGAACGAATTTAACATTGTTGCTAGATTTTGGTTGTGATTAGATGTTAAGTCTGGTCCACACAAAGTACACTGTACATCAATTCGTTAGTTTATATTGATTTATTTCTCTTACCCATAATATTATCAGAAAACTTGTAAAATGCGTTAACGTTAGCGGCTGTTCCAACTTTAATCCACCTATATTTTTTTTTTTAAATTGTGTTTAATTTTGGAATGATTATTAGGTTTATTTTATTGTTAATGTGTACTGTGATTCATCGGAATGCTGTCTCAGTCTTGATAAGAAAAAATCCGTGCTAAATTTATTTATTCTTAAAATATTGTGGAAATATTCGTCTTGGGAAATAGATAGCTGTAAATTATGTACATTTTTTAGGTTTACTAACTTCAGTTACACAACTTCTCCATTACTTACTCTTTTGTGATATTCATCCACTATAGTTTCATTAAGTAGTTCATCCGGATAAGCTATGTAATCTCTCATAGCAGCCATCTGCAATGTCAGATTAACAACTAAATTAGTTTTTATTTATTATTTTTATGTATTGGTATCTATTAGAGGAAACATACTTTTTTTAGCGCTTTGTTAAGTGTTTCTTTATCTAACCAATCCACAGTCTCAAAACTGTTGTAAAATTCAGTTTTAACTTCATTAACTATTTCTGATGCCTGAAAATATTAAGATTGGTTTACAAAGTGTGGAGATTTGGAGTTTTAGAAAACTTACTAGTGCTTTTGATTTTCTACTAAACAGGCTCCCAACATACATAGCTCCAACGCCTATATCCAAATTTTCAAACACTGTATCACTACAATAATAAGCTCTAGCAGCTTGACTGGCTTGTCCCGTTAAATGCCTTCGATACTCTACTCGTAAATATTGAAAATTACGATTCAAAGTATCTATTAAAGACAGCGCCATTCTCCAGAACATGTAATTAGCGATAACCCTGGAAAAGCAATTAATTAATTATGAAATTTACCAGTTTTAACTAGTCAACATGTAAATATTGATGTAAATATTGATGTAAAATTTGACTGTTCACAAGTGTTATCATGTTTTCTATAAATTTTCTACTTTTCACTTTTGAATGAATGCATAAGTGACCATCTGTTGCAAACATATGTTAAAAAGTAAAACTGTGACGGAAGCATTATAGATTACTTGTTTTGGGGTCGATGTCATGTCATCAGATATATCACTTTCATGCATGATATATTTGATCAACCTAATTTTACCTTTATTAATATTAAACATTCTGTAAACTGTTAATTATTAGAGCAGTTATTACCTTTTATCAGTACGGTCTAGCAACAAGGAAATATTACGAAGAAATGATGGACTGACGACTATGATTTTTTCATTGTCAGCAATGGAGGCTGGTAAACCCATACCATTGAAAAACTCAATCCAGTTGATCTGTGTCAACAAAAGGTTCATTTTTATATTTACACATGGATTAAAACATGTCTACTGACATTTGTAGTTAGTTTACTCAAAGCCGGTGGAGTCATTTTATTATACATGTTTGTATAATTCCTAAGTTCTTCTTTCGGTATTGAAATCTGAATTTGTTTAGAATTTTAATAAAAAAAAAAAAAAAAAAATTGTTGTTAATTTACCTCTGCTAGCTGTATCTCAAATTCTAATGACTGTTTGAGCTCGGTTTCTGCTCGGTTTCGGTCTGCTCGTAGAAGAACAGCAGTTTCAACCATATATTTAAAGTAAGCTTTAACTAAAGGATCATCTAATCCTTTCAATAAATAAGCTCTGTCAGGCATGCCTAAGTATGGTTGATCTAACTAGAGCATTCAAAAACCATTTTATTTTAATAACTTTTAACTTAGCGATTTTGGTTGTCAAATTAATTACATTTAACACACCCACCTGGAGAATATAACTGCTCGAGTTTTTCAAATCTTGTACAACAGATACGTCAATAAGAACATTCATAAACACACCCATCCCACGAAATTTTTGCATGGTCTTTATCCAGTCGAAGTTAGTTGCATCCCAAGAGTCTCCTTCAACAACTGGCCAGCCCCCAACTGAACGCATTGAATTAAGTAGTGGTTCTCCTCCAAGCTGTTCTATATTATCTAGAATAAGCGAAGAATAATGAATAGTCGGTAAATTTCAATCATTTAGAAGATTATTTACCAACATTTATGCACGAAGCGTAGAGATCTTTAATTAACTTGTAATATTTAGGTTCAGTTGGCTGCCATGGTTGTTTTATAAATTCTAAACAAAATAAAAATAAAAATGTAGGTGTAACGGTGTGGGCTAAGGTGTGGGCTAATAATATATAATATATAGCCAATTGTGAGGGTGGATGGATGCCGTTTTGGTTGGGATGGCCATAAACAGCGTTGGACGCACGACACGTAATAAGAATTGACACAAGAAACTGTATTATTGCTTCGCAGCCTTTATTCAGTGTCTAGGGGCAGTCTCTTTGATGTCTTTTCCTGTTGCTTGGGTGATGTTGTCATCACCCAACCTTGGCCAAATGCTGACCACGTAGTTACGGATAGCCGAATGGTCAGCGAGGTCAATGTCTGCTTATTGTCCGAGCCATGTGATATTCATGGTACTGGGAACGACATACCGGTCAGTTTCCTAAACACCAGCATGGTGACAAGGAGTACATGAGAACCACGATCCCACTCAGGGGCTGGTTCCAATAGGATTCTATAGGTAATATTTTTTTTATTTAGAAAGGAAAGGGAGGAAAAGTGGGAATAGATGGTGTGGAACAGTGCCTGGTATTTGATAGGTAAATACGCTGAAATGTGTGCAATGACCTTAATAATACGTGATCTTTAACAGAGCATCGTATTTTGCCAGACGTGAGCGATATTAGGTCTACACGCTAAACTGAGTTTTGAGGTAACGCTTCAATTGGATTTTTTTTATATATTTTTTTTAATATCACTTTTGTAAGAAACATTTAGTCTTACCTCTCATCCGAGCTTGAATATCCCTATCAATTGAATTAAAGGAGTTGATGGAAGACTGTTCTTCATTTAGTAAAACTCTTTTCTCGTAGTTTCCACAGGCGTAATTATAAAAGTCTGCACATGGGTCAGCAGATGCATTCATATTGCTTGCTATTGTTGCAGCTGAAACGACATAGTTGAAATTAAGCTTTGGAAAAACAGTAAACATTCAATTTAGCCACTTAAACTGAGTGTAAAACATTTTTACGTTTGTTAGCCACTTGTTTACACGTTTAACATTGGTGAGTGGATAAAATTCAAGAATATTTAAGAAATTTTGAAAATTTCAAAATTTCGACCAATTCGAAATTTTTTGGACGAATTTGGAATATTTAAACAAATTTAGAGCGATTTTCTTTTCCGATAAATTTTTCAATTTTGTCTCATGTAATTCAAATACGACACACTTTTTTACTTTAGCACTTTAGTGGCATTTGGTACGAGTTGGTATGTCAAAAACCACAAAGTCGTTATTTTTATGAAATGAACACGCGACATTTTCATGTTTAAGCCAATAAGTACAGTTAAGCACTTTCTCCCCTTATCTGATTTCTCATTTTGTGGCTGATCAGTGCGTGAAGATTATACCTGCCAATATGCATCCTTTGCTTTGACATGTTGTTGGTTTATCATTATCTGCAAATTAAAAAAAAAAAAATTAATTAATAATATCAGCTTGCTTGATCAATGTATTAAATTGTATATACCTGACCAATATTTTACATAAATTATCATCAAGGTGATAGTAAGAATAATTGAAATTATTAAAAAGCCAAGACAAAACAATAGAACTTTTTCTAATCTCGTGTGCGGCTTCCACCAAGAATGTCTTCTGAAACTGACCCTAGGAAAAAAATGAATAACAAAAATTTTAGTTGGGTTTTTTTGAAGGAAAGTAAATATTAGTTTACAACAACGAAAAATGTTTTTATCTTATCGTAAGAGGGACAATCGGTTTGAAATTACATTGCAACTATTAGACCATCAGCAGACTTAAAATAAAGGCATAGGGATGAACTTTTCTCGTCATTAATATTGTGTGTGGTGTTTATTTAGGTACTTATTACTTATAGTTGTGAAATGAAATAATAAGGTAAAGGATTCACGGACCACTTACATTTCTGTTACACAATCACATGCGTGCTTTGTAATGTATATAAGTTAATTTTAAATAAAAAGAACGAATCTAACGACTGCTAAATACTGAACGAAGCCACACCACATGTGGATGCTCTTAAGTTTTACCCATTAATCAATTGAGGAAAAAAGAGTCTGAGCCATTGAAATTGCAAAAGTGGAAATTTGACTCACTGGTAATATAAGAAGCTAAAATATCAAAGCAATAAATTTTATCTTATCAGCTGTTGGTGCAAAAACAAAACAAAAATCATTCAAAATTGTATTTTTGTATTTTTTCTTAAAAGGGATACAGCGCAGTTTAAATAATTTTTTTGATTATTTCCTTCAATTCTTCTATAGATCCGGAATTAATGTACGGAAAAAAATATTTCGTAGAATTTTTTGATCATTATGCTAATATTTCATTGCTTTATGACGTCAACTTGTCCTATTTTAACAATGGACTATGTCATTTATATGGTTATTTTTTTACAACATTTAGTGCAGCAAAGCCTACTTTTTTACGATGTTAATGTATTTTTTTCCCTCCATTTCTACTTTTTTTTGCCGCACGAGTTTGAATTGAAACAGTAATTGATTTGACCATCTTCCATTAGGTGGTTGATTATTCGGAGATAGTTTTTTCCTTTCTTTTTATTTTTTTATTTATGGTTGTTAACGATCACCTTGACCCTCAAGTTATTCCTATGGAAACCACCTGGTTGTAGATTGATACTTTAAAAATAGTGTAAAAACGTAAAATATGGTATAATCCAGTGGAGTATTCGAAAAGCAATGGTAACGTACTTATTGATTTCTTGAGTTCAATGCCAGTTAAAGTGAACACTTGTTAAGAGCAATTGAATGTTGAAAAGGGAATTTTATGTCAAGGGGGGAAGATATTCATAAAACATCCTTTTCCGGCCCCGTTCAATGATTGATAATGAAAAATTCAATTTTTATCATATTCCACATCCAGGAAAAATATCATTGGTATATTTTTAAATCAAGAAAATGGAGTAAAGGTTTTGAAGGTCAGGATTTAATAACATTGCAAAATTTAATCGAAGTAACAAAGAAAAAAATAGAAAAAAGTTGAGTTTTATGTCTAAAAAAGATGAGTTTAAGGATTTAATGGGTTATTAATTACTGTCAGGAGTTGTAAATTTATTTTAAGCTTTGCTCTTGTGCTTCGTGCACTTGAATAAAGTGTTTTTTGTTAATGTTGGCTGACTGACGTGAAATACTGAGAATCGTTTTATCTCAAATGCAGCATAAAACAGCAGGAAAATATTCTTTCAATTACAAGGAAGGTAATGAATTTTAATGTTCTCTTCAATAGTTCAAACAGCCACGCATATTCATATTAAAGGTATAATATTTAGTGATTATTTTTGGGATTTTTATGTTTTGTTAGTTATTTTTGTCATCGTGATTATAATCTCCGCGTTGAATTTGTGGATGTAGATTTGGTTTATATCCTGGTTTTTGTTTAATTCGTGCGAATTGTCATGCTGATAATAAACCAAACCTTGAAAATATTTTTTTTAAATTAAATTTTAAATTTTTTGATTTGTAAAATCTATGCATCAAATATTATTTTAATAATTTGTGTACTTACTGTGGATGCGATAAGGAATGACTAAGAGAAGGTATGGTGGTTCTTCGATCTCTAGTCATGTTTTCGATGGGTCGTAGCCTCATTGAAAACTAAAAGTTTTCACAGAAACTGCTCCCACAAACGCACATGGCTGAGGACTGGAGCCAAAGCGTGAGCAAAAGTGGAGGTGAAGTTTTCTCTTCCGTTTAGATCCTCGGTATAGTAAAGTGCACCGTTTATAACGATGTAGGTAACTCACCATGACAACTGTCACTCAGTGTAAACGAATAGGCAGTCGTGTGAATCATATGATTGAGCAATAGGTTTATCCAAATAATTGTTACAGAGTAATATAATTTTTACTTCGCTTAATTTGTTTACATTTGTTTTGTTTAAATTTAAAATGTTTTTCGTATTCTTTGTTCGTAACACCTGTGAGTTTGGGTTTATTGATTTTTATATTAGTGTTTTACTACAGTTCTAGTTTGTATAAACGGTCTGTAATTAATCTTGGAGGAAAATTGGAAAATTGGTTCTTTTAAGCGTGACATTGAACTTGATGGTTTGTTAGTCAAGTGGCAATTTGATGTGTACGCGTTGGAGAAAACAATTTTATTTGTTTTTTTGATTAATTTTTGGTTATTCCAATACGCATGCAGTTACTAGCTTCGAAAAAATTTGTAGTATATTATATATATATATATATAAGTCGAGTCGAATTTTTGAGCGAACAATCTCGAACTTGATATAGTCAAAGTTTTATATTTTGGAATAATAAAATCATTTATTTAATATTGCTAAACAGCATTGCTTTGTTTGTAACGTTTTACACGCTTTTAGTTTTTAGTAATTAAAGGAAGCAGAATTCCATATACAAAGTCCTGGAGGTTTATACGTCTGTATGCTCTAATTATTGATTGTTGTGAATCAATAAAGAAAGAAGCTGATATGACTTGAGATGTGTGCAGCTTTGATAGTAATGATAAATTCTTTGATGCATTCAAATTGGGTGCCATTTTTCGAGTAGTATTGAGACAATACATTTACACTGCTTTTTGAACTGCTTATATAAAATGATGTTTAGTCTAAAACTAAATTCCTGCAATGTAAAAATCTCCGTTTTGGTATGTGGTATAATTAACGTGTATCTTCTGGCTGTGCGCGGGTCTCCGTTAGACAGCGGGTTTCTACTTAAGTGCGGGAGAAGCTAAAATCTGCCAGTAGTACGCGGGTCTTTATTAAAATGCGGGGTGTTGTAATAAAGATTCGCTACGATTTATTTTCACAATTCTTTGTTTATTTAAATTTAATTTATTCCAATATTCCCATAAATTAATAATATTTATTGGTTTAATTGATAATATTCTCACTTTTTTTTTTAGTATTTTTTTACACTTAAGTGTAAAGGGGAAATACTCAAAGTATTTGTGATTGTGTCACAATGTGGGCTGAATTGCTTAATTAAATATGGTCGCAAGTTTGTGGTAGTCTGTTATGAAGCCCCTGCAGTCGCGGGCGTCAGGGAGTTAGGGCTACCAATCCCTTGTGGAATACAACAAAATTTATATTTTGCAGGATTCTAAGTTTCCTACTCAGGTGTGGTAAATTTATCCAGGTTCGACCCTCTCCAGAGGGGATTAGGTCTCAGCCGGTTATTAAAAATTGCAGGTGTTAGTATCAAAACATTCTCGGTGTGATGAAATAACTTGAGTCGGAAATTCAGCACATGTTATGGTTTCACTCCAAAACTCGAAGTGAAGTTTATTTTTTCTCATTGGGGCTTTATAATAAAAAAATCATGTGACTAAACTGATCAAAACTATAGACATGCCAATTCTCACAAGGAGGGGTGTAGGCAGAGTAGTCATCCTTGGTTTCACTGAGTGTCGATAGAGGGCAGCAAATGTTGTGCCTCAGCTAGCATCGCCAGTAAAACAGATGATTAATTTCAATCAGTCAGGGTTATCCAAAATTTGAGTTGAAATTTGAATTACTCAGCCAGAACTCTTTTTTTTTCACTCGGGCGAAAAGGAAATATGGTTTATGCTACAACACACTAATAGGATTTAAAAATAATTGAAAATTTTTGGTTTTATATTTTAAGGATGAATTGATGATTGGTGTAAGAGTTTAACTTTAAAATAGAGGTGGGAAGAATCCTAATTTTTTCCGAATCCAAATCCTAAAAGGTTCTCGAATTTCCTGAATTTACTGAATCTCAAATCTCTTGCATCCTTCATCTCGAATCCTTCATCTCTCGAATCCTTCGTTTTCGAATCTTTTATCTCTCGAATCATACGTTTTCGAATCCTTCGTTTTTGAATCCTTCATCTCTCGTATTTTTCGTCTTCGAATCCTTTATCTCTCGAATCCCTTTGTCTTTGAATCCGTCATGTAAGAATAATAATAAGAAATAAGGTGGGGGCGTGGGGTGGGGGAACACTTCTATTTAAAATTCTAAATTTTGCTAGAAATTTGATGCAAAATAATAATTATACTTGGCAAATAAATGTTGTTAACTTACGGGTTGTCTAATTTTTTAACTTTAGCAATAGTAACCTTCAAAAAAAAAACACTAGGGGGTGATCCCTGTATAAGGCTACGGGCAGACTCAATCCCCAGGCTAATGAAACAAAAAGCTGGAGAAACATTAAAATTCTTGTTAATGTGTGGGTGGGATTGTTAACAACATTTATTTGTTTAGTATAAGTATAATTTTGCATCAAATTTCTAGCAAAATTTGGAATTATACAGCATTGCAAATAAATGTTAACTTATGGCTGTTTGTAGCCTTTCAAAACAACAGAAGAAAATTTCTCTGAGAAAGAAGAGATAGGTTTCTCGTGAAAGGTTTGGAAAACTTTTGCAGTTGACCAATCAGCTGCTTGAATGATATGACCTAGGGATGCTGCTCTAGTGGAGTGTGCGGAAAAGACTGAAGTGTGGACCCCTGCATCCTTAAGAGTATTCTCAATTCATCTGGCGATGGTAGTTGTGGATACTGCTTCAAAGGGAAAGGATGCAGAGATCAGGAGCGGCGAAAAGCGTAATTCATATGAGACCTCCAATCTTGTATCAGGGCGTCAAAGGTTAGAGCCTCTGGGTCTGGAAGCCAGCTAAAGAAGCTGCCCAATTGACAATTTAGATTCAAAACTAACAGATCGATTTGGAACGGCTCCAAATTTCTCTAAACTTATTAAAACAGGTGGATTTCAATTTCCAATCTGCTGAATCAAAAAGATGGCCTTGAGAGGCTAAGTTAGCTTGGATATTAAGTTTGCCAGGGATGTGCTCTGCCCGAATGGTGAGATCTCGATTCATAGCCCAGGACCAAAGGGGATGATGTTTCAACAGTGAAAAGTCCTAAGGGCGAAATGTCAATTTTTGCCCGTAGGACAGTAATGTGGTTCAATTTGCGAAATGATATTTTTTGCCATTAGAAACATTTCTGATAATTTCTAATGGCAAAATAGATGTCCAGTGACTTGGCGTATTGCAACAATTGTTTGTATGCAGCTTGAGTTTTCCGGACATCAAAGCACACAAAACCAACAATACGCACTCACTTTTCTCCACAAATATGGTGAATAGCTGGTAAAATAAATGCGGCACCACTTGAATGTCCTATTCATCTGGAACAGCACGGCATTCCTTGTAGCAGTTAGCATTTGTTCCCCTGCAAATACCAAAATTTCGACTCCATCTTCAATCACTAATCTCTCATGGAAAAAAAGCGAATCTTGCAGTGTTTCTTTTATGTGCCATAGTTGGAAGTAGCCGAGCCATTTCCTCGACACTAGTGGCCACGACGCCTTTTGCCCAGCCAGGTTCAGCCGATCTAAATGACGTAAGGCTGCTGATTTCTAGATTGCAAATCTCGATTATTTTCGTAGCGGTTGAAATTGGGACGGTTATCCTGGTAAGGTTTGCGTTTGTCTGGTTTATGGTGGTGATGGCGACGGGACGGGCTCTGAAAAGAAGCCTGTTGTTTAGATTCCGGCAGTTTATTCCTGGCATGTTCAATTGCGACAATTTTGTCTGCTGCTTGAACTGAGCCAGAAACTTACCGTCAAAAAGGGTGTTTCCGTTGCCATTCTTGAATTTAGAGAGAAGGCTAGAATTTTTTTCTGCAATGCCGTGGATAACGTTAGCTCTCCGCTTGTTGCAAATTGAGCCAGAAGCCACTCTGACAAAATGCAAAATGGCCCTAGAGGATTCCAACATTTCGGACTTAGAAAGAGGCCTAAAGTTGAAATATTTAGTAAAGAATGTGATTATGAAGCGATAATACTAATGTTGACATGTAGGTGGCATCAAAAAGTTTGGCCACAATGGCTTCAATACTTAGGGCTGAAGAGTCTATGTTTTTCAGGAAGTTTTCTTGGAAAGTGGAGAAATTAGTCCTTTAATCGTTAAGGTAATTTTTAACTTTATCGCGTCCATCTTCTTACGCTTTAGAGATGGGACTTGATTTACAGGACGCGGGAATTTCCCCCGGAACTTCTTAGCATCTGAGACTGACAATTACAAGAAAAGACATGTTACTTTCAAAATTAAAATTTTTTGAAAATTCTTTCCACCTTTGTTGATAAAATTTTCTCAATTTTTTCTGCGACTTCTTGGCCAGTAAAGGGACGACTTCAGTGGTGCCCTCATCCAAGTCTGAGGAAAGAACTGTCGCTTTGCATCTAGCAGATTTAGACTTTTTCAATTTGGCCAAATTGGCTTTAAGTTTTGCAACTTTAACGTTATCCTTGCTTCTAACCAGGCTGGATGGACTATCACTCGACACCTATGACTGGACGAACCCGGAGTCATAGCGATCAGAAACCGAATTTGAATTGGAAAAGGATACTGGTCTCTGCGACCAAAGTTGAGGCCGACGCCTCCCCACTTCCGGGGGTCTCGCATTTGTGTTCTTGCGAAGCGCCTTGCGGTGAAAAGACTTATTGGAACCTGAAGAGGGCGACGAACCACGTGAATCTGATGGAAAAACGGCTCTCGCGGCGAGGTTTTGTGTCTCCCGGGACATCGAGACAGCCGGATCGGTGATCGGGATGAGGTTGGATGACTTAAAGAAGTTCTGCAGACCTTGTTGTATGAATTTCTGGATATCTACTTTGTTTAGGACGGCTGGAGTGGGATTAGTGGTTTTGCGTGACTGATTTGGTCAGTGGGTTTGATTTATTTGTCCTCTTCTTGGATTTGGACGTTGGAGAACGTTCCTTTGATTGATCGGGATTCTTCATGATAAAAGTGAAAACGGATCAAAACTGATAACACTTACTGTAAAAACTTTAAAAAAGCACGCGAAAAGTGGGCCTAAAACTTTTGGCAACTGCATGGCACACCATAGACATATATTAGATGGACTGCGAACTCGTGAATTGTGGGTAAGAGGCTAGCAGCTAGAGGAAGTCATGTGA